>SEYY01008881.1:295000-360000 GCA_009176605.1 Armadillidium nasatum
GAAGAAGGGTCAGGAGGATTCAAAATAATCCCACCATTAGCGAAAATATATGTCTCTGCCATTTTTTTTCCATTATTAAACATGGACATATAAACGTGCTTAAACTCTGCATGAAAAAATGGTCACTGCAATTTTAAATAATATATTGGTGCGAAAGTCTTTTATTAAAAATTCCTCTGTCGAGAAGAACATGAAGCCATAAAGATGAGTTATTTGACTAACATTCAAGATCATCCATTTTCTGTCATTCAATCAAGAGTCTTAGACAGACTTTACGGCAAATTCGACTTATCTCTTTCTTATATGCCAAAATATATATAACTTTAATAATAATAATAATAATAATAATAATAATAATAATAATAATATTATTATTATTATTATTATCATTTCAATTGAAACGAAGTGGTTAAACGCTAGTTGCTTAGCCCTTTTCAAAATAATTTATAATTTGCATGCTCTTAACCTTATATGTTGATAGTTCAATATATATATATATATATATATATATATATATATATATATATATATATATATATATATATATATATATATATATATATATATATATATATATATATATATATATATATATATATATATATATATATATATATATATATATATATATATATATATATATATATATATATATATATATATATATATATATATATATATATATATATTCACGATTCACGCTGATTTAAACAGGTTTCGTAACTTTGGATATGTTGCTTTTTTTTTTTGGCATTAAAAGGGGTTAGCCTTAACTTCATTATTTCCGCTCCCTTGGTTCCTAGGACAAATTCTCAAGTACTGTGACATTTAAGCACACTGTAAAATACAGTTTTTATAATTAAACATTATAATGTTCTAAAATATTTCTTCAACATAAATTTTTAAAGTCGAAGTTTTATTTATATCAAATACTTTGCAAATGTCAACTTTCCAATAAAATTTTTATGTGGAAAAATATATTTTTTTTTTTCTTTATAAGATTTGAAATTTCTTAAAGACTTACAGAGCTCTATAACAATTATTTAATTTTAAAATTATCTGAACTTTAATTAATAAGGCTTAAACATTTCTCTCTTGCAGGTTGCTCAATAGAACTCAAAATATCTGTTCGGCAAATATGTAAGTCTGAAATTTAAGCATTTAAGTTCTCAATTATACGTAATCTTATGTAAAATACTGAGTTTGTGACTCTTTTCTGTAAAAATACATAAAGTTTTACAATATATATATATATATATATATATATATATATATATATATATATATATATATATATATATATATATATATATATATATATATATATATATATATATATATATATATCACGATTCACGCTGATTTAAACAGGTTTCGTAACTTTGGATATGTTGCTTTTTTTGGCATTAAAAGGGGTTAGCCTTAACTTCATTATTTCCTCCTCTGGGTTCATCCGATCATCTTCTTATCTCCGTATCTTGTCCTGTCTCTTCTAGTCTTCCGCAAGAACGGCCCCGCCTTCGGCGAGGAGACGTTTCTGGCATTTCGGTGCCACTAACTGGTCTGACTTGCGGTCGTACTTTTCTGATTTTCCATGGAATGATTACTGTTTCCGTGGGAGGGGTCCCTCGGAGTGTGCAGAGCGCATAACTGAGGTGATTCTCTCTGGCATGGAGGGGTACATTCCATATTCTTTCCCTTCCACTAAACCTAATAAACCTTGGTTTAACTCTGCTTGTTCTCGTGCTATCCGCCGCAGGGATGCTGCCTTCAGGGATTACCGTCGTCTTCAAACTCCAGAAACTCATGCAACTTGGAACATTAGTAGGCCTCTGGCCTTTGCCCACCAGAGGTGAAATAAAAAAAAAAAAAAAAAAAATATATATATATATATATATATATATATATATATATATATATATATATATATATATATATATATATATATATATATATATATATATATATATATATATATATATATATATATATATTATATATATATATGACAGCTGTCGGATTCGGACGTGTTAGAAATAGCTGGGAAAGAAGAAAAGAGAAGAGCCAGAGAAACGATTAGAAAGTGGTTTTAAGATCTGAAGTCTTCTGAAGAAATGTTAAAATTTTTTCGTCTAAAGAAAGGATACAATAGACTAAATGCACGAAGTGATTCCAGATTGTCATTTAAAAGTAAATTAAAAATTTTAGAAGTCGAAGAAAATATTTTAAAATTTTTATTGAATTTAACATTTGAAATTAAAATCAATAATATAAGTTAAATCAAAATTAATCTACATCTACATCCTCTCCCAGGAAGGGCTTTCACCTTGTCAGTGGAGCTAGCATCTTTCCCCATCTGCTTTTAAAAGTCCTCCCAGAGCCCTCTAAAAGATAATGTTTTCGGCTCGTTGGTCTCAATGCCGGTCCATGAGTCTTATACAAACTCTCAGGTAGGGTTTTCACCCTTTCAGTAGGACCAACATCGTTTTCCAACTAACTTCTAAACACTTTCTCCTAGAGCTCTCCAGAAGATTGTGCTTCTTTGAGCTATGGTTTCCAATACTGGTTCTGAAGTTGCTACAAGCCGTTGGCAGAGTAATCACAAGGCCGGGTGGCTAGTCCTGTCGTCCTTCCTTTTAGTTCTCCTCACATGATCCGATCCTCTCGTCGATTTTCAAACTCATGTTTTTAAATTTTAAATTCTTAATGTTAAGGTTTTATTTTACATTAAAAGCCGAAAGTATATTATCTTGAAAAACTTGTTGCTTCTCTACAGATTTTGAACAATTTTATCGAAACTCATTTTTATTATTTTTTTTTTTAATGGAAAAATATTTCCTAAAATTCTTATTTTAAAATAAATTTTAGCTATTACTTTTTAAAATTTTGTTCAGGACTATCTTAATGCATAAACTTTCTCCCTTCTTTTCTCTCCTCAATCTTCTTTCTGATTCTTCCCATTTTTCTTTTCCCATCTACTTTTAGGCACATCCATTCTCGACGACGGCCGAATCATATATATATTTTAACAAATTCAAGAGGAGAAACAAAATTTTCGAGCCAGGTCTTTTAAGTAATTTTAAATATAAATCATCTGTGAAGCGACAAAATTTTTAATTAGGTTCTTTTAAATAACTTTCGGGGAACAAATGTTTAGAATTGGGAATTATTGAAACTTCTAAGTAACATCTGGTCGTTAAAGGATGGGGATTTTGAAGCAGTCAGGACAAATGAAGAATAATTCGTCGCATGGTTCTAGAGGCTGGGAACCCTTTATAACTAGTATTTTCTTCCCACATACGTTTGAAGGAATATGAAGTTTCTGCAGCCGACGCCACCCTACATCTTGCGAGATATGGTGTAGAGAGTATATATATATATATATATATATATATATATATATATATATATATATATATATATATATATATATATATATATATATATATATATATATATATATATATATATATAAAGGAAAACAATTTTGTGCGAGTGAGAAGAGTTTAATTTTAAATTTCCCTCAGTAATTTATGCATAGAGATACGGTTCTTCGTACCCCATCCCGATCGGTTCATGAATAATTCCCGACAAAGTTCCCGCCGCATCACTACCACTATTATTATTAGGCATTCGGCCAAAAAATAAAAAAAAAAAAAAAAAAAAAAAACTTTATCCAAGAAACATGAAAAAGAACTGTAAAAAAGGGCACCGGTGGTGTTACTTCTCTTTTAACTTCTTCCAAGTGAAATAAAACATACCCGATAATGGAAATGAATTAAAAGTAAAATTGTTAATAATGATGACATTTTGATTATTTCCCAGACTCCCCCAAAAATACAAACACCTTATTACCAGTGACGTTGAGTAATTTTAAATTTAGCACATGAAATGATTGCTATTTCTCAAATTACTAACACAGTATTGTTACTAAAAAAATTTGTTCTTTGTATTATATATAAACTACTACTACTACTAATAATAATAATATCAAATAAATGCTTCTATTTATACTCTTATATGGTAGTTTGTTTAAAAATTGAATACATTTTGAAATCACTTTAAAAATGCAATATATATATATATATATATATATATATATATATATATATATATATATATATATATATATATATATATATATATATATATATATATATATATATATGTGTGTGTGTGTGTGTGTGTGTGTGTGTGTGTGTGTGTGTGTGTGTGCGTGCGTGCGTGCGTATGCGTGTGATGGTGCGATTAAGAATTTTTTGACGATGACGATGAAACTGAAAAAGAATAATATTTTAAAAGTTTCCATTATTTTAATAATAGATTCAACGATTTCATAATAAGGAAGAATTAAATTGTCTTTTCTTTATTCTTTAATCGAATGTGTAAACATATAATTTTAATATATAGTATAATAAATTATGCCCCACTCGCCCTCGGCCTCAGATATGAGCTCATTGATATCAAAGTACCGGTCGTAAGTTAATAAAATTTGCTACAAAACAAACTTGATGTGTGAGAAATGTGGTGGAATCATGAGAGGTCGCGTGACAGTCGTTCATGTGCGAAATTACGTCCTTCTTTGAAGATTGGGTCATTTCCAATGGACTTTGGCCACCAAGGTAGTTTGACCTTACCCTTTCGGATTTCTTCCTATGGGGCATGCTGAAAGGGAAATTGTACAGAAACAAGACACGTCTAGAACCGAGAATGAGTGGAGCGCCTTGTAGTATCTTCAGAACATTGATTTTAAATAATTTTAAGACATGCAAAATTCTACTACTTTAAATTTAGATCTCTTAAATTGTGAAGCGTGCAAAAACAATATTTTCTCCAGTTTCTGGGGTAATTCAATAAGATGAAACAGATATATTTAAGCCAATATATGCAAATTAATAGACAATCGGCAGAAAATGACGATTGTGAAAAATATGCCGATTTTGACGAAGACGATGACGATTAACTGTCTCATCACTAATATATATATATATATATATATATATATATATATATATATATATATATATATATATATATATATATATATATATATATATATATATATATATATATATATATATTAGTGATGAGACGATTAATCGTAATCGTCTTCGTCAAAATCACAATATTTTATTCTCCATCGTAGTCATCAACTTTCTACCGATTATTTTGTTGATTAATTTACATATATTGGCTTATAAATATCTCTCTGGTCCACCTTTTTCTATTGAAAGTGAAAGTCTGTTTAGTAGTGGAGACCAAATATCCTCTCCAAGACGAAATCTAATTGCCCCAGAGAATGGAGAAATGATTGTTTCTGCATCACAATTTAAAAGCTCTAAATTTAAAGTACTAGAATTTGGCATATCTGTCCATGTTCTAATTAAATTTTTAAAATCAAAGATCTGAAGATAACCAGTATACTATATATTAAAATTACATATATTCACACATATGAATAAAGAATATGGAAAAGATAAAATTTCCTTATTATAAAATTGTTATGTTTATTAAAACAAAAAATTTTAAAAAATAAGCTTTCAATTTCATTGTCAAATAATTCTCAATCGTCCCATCACTAATACATATTATATACCAGGGTATATATATATATATATATATATATATATATATATATATATATATATATATATATATATATATATATATACCTGATAAATATATACCGATATATACCGATATTTTACCGATACCGATACTTTATCCATTCATATACCAAAAATTTTTACCGATACCGATACCTAAAATACCGATACCCGATACCTGAAAATATAACCGATACTTACCGATACCGATACTTCACTCCATCCCTATATATATATATATTTTCATTGATTTGTTTCAAAATCCTATCGGAGAACTTAAGTGTTACTGAAATGAATAGGAGGGTGCTCAAAACCTCAACCAAAGTCAGCAGAATATGTGCCATTAAAAAAAAATGGAATTAAGGGGTCTTTTAACCCCTAGGAAATGGTGATATGCTAGAAAGAAACTTTTCTGCATCCCCATTTTAGATAGAAGGAGGAGACCAAGAATGAAGCATAAAATAGAGAGCATCAGCTTCTGAAGGAAGAGAAAAGTCAATATTATACATCAAGTCTGAATTGAAGTAGCTTTCAAAACTGTTTTTTTTTTTTTTTTTTTTTTTTTTTTTTTTTTTTTTGTAGGACAAAAAAAAGTGTTCATCAATTATCAATGATTCTTGCAAACAAAAAATTTCTCCATGCACAGAGGTAAGAGATTTGTCAAGGCCAATCAACTAAATTTTCACGTCTACAGAAGGCAGAGCTGCTTCATGCTCTGTTTAGCAAAACAAAGAGAAATGAGAGAGTTTTTGAATGCAAATGAGAAAGCCCAGTTTGAACCACTGGCACTGACAATAACTCATAGTCACTCAATAAAGCTCAAACTTCTACAAAAAAAAAAAAAAAATTTGATGACACCCACAAGGATATTATCTTCCCATTCCCTGGAATAATGCAACTGCATTGATAGAAACTCAACTGACAACAAAAGTGCTCATGCACTAGTCCATAATGTTAAGAAGTTCAATGTCAATCATCCTTTAATTCATCAACACCATAAACCTCATCATCAAAAGCATATCGACTTTGACATCAATGGTAAACAGTGAAAAAATAAAAAAATAAAAATCTTTAACCAAAAACAAAATTTTCTTATGCCAGAAAAATAAACCTGATCTGCTAATATTTTGCTTTTATATCTAAGTATTAACTATGATACCAATTATACGAAAAGAGGTGCTATCAAATATCTTGAAACAACAACTTGCATTCTTTAAGCAACTCAAATTAAAGATTACCACTAATTAAATAAATCCAAACACCTTATACCATAAATTAACCATTAATTATCCCGCAAGTCATCATTTCAAAAGGAAGAAGTGGGTTAAACAGATCTACAACCTTGTAATTATTACACAAGTTATGAAGCGTAAATGTGTTATAAAAAATTTCATTATATAGGCTATTTAATGATTTATTGAGAAGCAAGATATACAGAAAAAAGAAAAAACACTCATTGATTAGTTAATTGATTTTGTTAAAGGTTTCTTTATTTTGTAAGATTTTTTATTTTTTTTTTTATAAATTCACCTTTTTATTGTGTAAATGATGCCTTTTGATTTTCAATTATATTTTCCCCATTTAATTTCTTTCATTAATTTTTTTTCTTATCTTTATATTATAAATAGTCAAATTCTCACAATAAATTGATTAGGACCCTATTGTATTTTAAATTTAAAAATTTCTTTAACTTACTGATAATATTACTATCTTATAATTAAAATTATCAGGAACCATACAGTAAAGTATAGTATCTTTCTAGATCAATAAAACAAACCCCATTCATCAACCATAAAAATATAAACTTTAAATGACTTTTTTTTTTTTTTACATGAAAAACAAAAATAAAAAATAAATGAAATATAAACAATTTAATTTAAAAAAACTATTAAAAAAAAAAAAAAAAAAAAAAATTTGAATCATAAACTGGAAAAGAGAAAACATAGTTGAGGTCTTTAGTAGAGAAAGCAATTATCATCAACTGTGCTTCTGGTAAACTTTAGACAACAAAAATCTGAGGAATGGTACAGGAAATGTTAAATTGTTGTATTTTTCTAGGAAAAAGTTCATTTACTCATCTCCAAAACCAATCCCCATGATTGTTGGATGTGCAAAGTGATATTCTCTCTCAAGGTTTAAACATCTTGAAAGTTGTCTAAGCAATTCAGCTCGTGAAGAAATTGTGCAGTCATATAGAGAAATGTATATTTGCTATGCAGGTTTATATAGGAGACAGGTAGAAGCTGTTTCCACAACAAGGTCTACAAACAGTAAACTTGGATTTTCTAAAGTTGTTTGAAAAAACAAAAACTTTGAACCATCTTTGATATTCTTTCGGAAGATACAGCAAACATTCATTGTAACTGATTCTGCAGTGTTATTAGATACCAAAAGGATATACTGATGGCAATGACTGGATATATTTATCTGAAAAAGAATCACTAAGGTGGGTCACATTTCAAGAACATGTTAACATTCTCAAATACAGTAATCTGTTTCTACAAAAAAAAAAAAAAAAAAAACTTTTTTAAAATGGGAAAACTTCCATTAACATGGATGTGCTCCCAAAAAAGTAAAATACGAGTTTTCATAAATAGAAAGATATCATACATGATATTTAATGTCAAGAAATAAATTCTTTATATAAAAAATTACCAAAAATGTGACCTTACATTTTTATTAAAATTCATTTTACATTTTTCAGTTCAACCAAGAACTATTAAATGTACATCCAACACTTTTAACAGAATATGCCAGTTTAGTGCCATTAGCAAACTAAAAAACTAAACATTTATTTCTTATTCAAATCATTAAATATATTAAGAATCAGGATTAGAAAAAAAATAATCTTTTCTCAAAAAAACAAATATGTGGGTTTATTGTCATTTTTGAATGTATACATTTTGAAGTCCATTAAAACTTTAAAAAAAATAAAAAAAAAAAAAAAATTAACCTAAACTGCTTTTATACAGCATTTTTGACCTATATGTCAAATATAAATAAGAATTGTATTTCACAACTACAAGCTTTACTGACTTAAGAATATTAACTAGAAATAGTCTACACCAGTGGTTAAAGAACTTACTCCAAAATAAATTTGTGTATATAATTTTACCTATAAACATGAAAATGAAGAATAATGAATTAATTGCTTTAAAAATAGTAGTAATTGGTATACAATATTTTTCTTAAATTCCACTAAATCAAGAAAACTCAAATACTGCCCAAAATTCAAAACAGTCATTCATGGTGAAAAATATGTTCCTTTTTAATTTTTATTATGAACTTCCTCCTTGAAAAGAGCTGTGCTCATGAGCAGTGGTGATAATTATCAAAAAAAAAAAAAAAAAAAAAAAAAAAAAAAAAAATTTAAGCATACAGTATATTATACTTGATATATCAACTTTAAAAATAAAGTTAAATTAGCAAAATAATATGAAAAACAAGCTGCATAAAATATGAAAATTGTAACAAAAAAAAATTAATGAAAATCTTATTTGATAATACAATAATTTTAATAAAAATATTTTCACTTTCTTTTGGAGAAATAATGTTTCATTTCTGATACAAGAAAATTAGAACTATTTAATGTTAGAGAAATTTGGATACTGTCTTTGGGCTTAACCGTTTTTTGCAATTTTTTTTTTAAGTTATCAGAATGGAAAATTTTTGTTTGCAATAATAGGTTTCAAAAGGTAAAATTTTCAAAATTTTAGTTACTTTTCCCCTTATACAATATTTTACATATATAAAATTAGTTTTGGTAATTGCAGTGTTCACAATAGTGGATTTTTCTATGAGACCAGGTTGCTGAAACTAACATACCTACGCAAAACGTGATGAGTTTACAACATGAGGGGAGGTATGAAAAGTTAAAAAACTTTCATAGCCATTTTGGAGGGAAAAAAAATAATACAAAAAAAGTATTATATGTATATATATGAATCGCTAACCCCAGCCCCAGCTAAAAATCAGGGAAAACCGGGTTTTGCCTACCAGTGTTAAAATGGCAAATTATACTTGAGGGGACAATCCAATTTCAAATTTTTTAAAAATTTTCAGCCAATTGTCCTGAAATTTTCAGAGTATATAGTTTTTTTCCGGTGAAAAAAAAGTCCATTTCTAGCATTTTTCTGAGTCTATAACTGCTAAAAAGTTTTTATTTTTTTTTTTAAATTTGATCCCATTCAAATGAATGGCAGGGCCAAACCACTATTCAGAATGACCTGAAATTTGGATTGTTTATTTAGAATTCTATTGCCAATAACAAACTTGCAACAGACATTTGTTTCAGAGTTATAGAAAAAAAAAAAGTTATAAGCCCAAAACTGAACTATCAAAAAAAATTTTTTTTTTTTAAAAAAAATCCACCTTGTTAGCCAAAAAAATTTTTTTAAAAACTACAACTATAATATTCAAATTTTTAGTAGGTGCATAGAGAATGGATGGGACTACAAATTCCTCTCCATACTTTATTTGATGCGATTTGTTGGTTTCGAGATATAGCCTCTCAAAAAAGGTCCATTTTTGACCAAATTTCAAAAATTCCCAAAGTTGGAGAGGCTATATCTAGCTTCAAACAAAAAACATTTAATAATGCACTAAATAAAAATTGTAGCCTTGTCCCTCCTCTAAACAATATCCAAAAATAAAGAAATTAGTAGGTAGCATTTTTTTTTAATTTTTTTTTTTTTTTTTTTTTTTTTTTTTTTTTTTTTTTTTTTTTTCAAATGCTTATAACTTTTTTTCTAGATGTGATATCAAAAATCTGTTCTCACCAATGCACAAATTTGGAGCTAAGATTATTCACTCAAATTTTCAGCTCATGTGACCCAGTGGTTTGACCCCGCTATTCATTTTTTTTCAGCTTTGAGTCCTAATAACTTTCAAACCGTTATAGACTCAGAAAAATGTTCGAAATCAACTCAGAACTTTTGGAAAAAATGTATATACCCTGAAAATTTCAGCTCAACCAGTCAAATAATAAAAAAAAAATTTCAAATAAAATATAAGAAAATTAAGATTTTCCTTTTTTCTTTTTTAAAATTTTCTCTTTTTTTTTCTGTTTCTTTTGACTACTCCTTTTCTGCTAGGTGAATGTTCATCTTTGTGTTTTGATTTTATATGCCCACATAAAGATTTGGTTGAAAATTTTTAACTTGTAGCACCCGGAGGTCCTCTTCTAATTTTCTGACTGTAGATGTTACATTTAGTTATTTCGAGCCTATCCTGAAACATTGTAAAGTACTCCCATACTGCTGAAGCTGATCTTTTAACCATATTGACTGAAAGTATAAATAAAACAATAATTTTGAAATAATGTAGCTAAATGATACAAGTTTGATACATACCAATAAAATAACAATGATATGTATAAATACAGGTTATATTGATAATTTTAACTCTTACATTCTTTCAAACTTTATCTTAGGATCTTACCTAGGTAAACATATTGAATCACTATTGTGAATCAGAAAAAAAAATTCAAAAATTTTTGTACTTTTTTTTAACTTTTATTGTATAAAATCTGCAATTTTGAATTTTTTTCTGAGAAAATGTATATAATCATTAATTTAAGTGAATGTTTACTATTCTACTCCTTCCTTATAATTAAATAAACCTCAATTAAATTTTCTTAACCTAAAATTTCAGTGCTTTTGACCTCTTTACAAATTTTAGGCAACCCCAGCCAAATTTGGAAGACCCCAACCTTGGTAAATTTCCAACCCTGGTCGGTCCCTTTATATATATATATATATATATATATATATATATATATATATATATATATATATATATATATATATATATATATATATATATATATATATTTTTAAAAGTTTTTGTAACACCAATGATCCTGCAACCTTTTTGTAATAAGAAACTTGTAGGCTATGTTGTTAGTTTCAAATCACTATGTGTAGTTCCAGTTGAACTTGCAATGCGTAGGTATGTTGTTATTTTCACCAACCTAGTCTTGTACAAATAAAATCAACTACTGTGAACACTATAATTACCTAAATTGCTACCACTGCTTAAATCTCTGAAACAGTTAGCCTGTCTAATAATCAGCTTCCAAATAAAATTTATCTTTAGATTCAGCATATCATATGGATATTACTTTTTATAATAAAATTTTTATATTTCCTCTTTTTTATTTACACTTTCATTAGGCCTTTAATGCATTTACATTTATTTTGTGTTTATAATTTCTATTAAAAAAATTTTCATTTACTACTATGAACTACATAATTACCAAAATGTCAAACCATCTCATTTCCAAAATTTCAACAAAAAAAAAAAAATCATTTGTTAAACTTATCAACTTTGTTCTACTTATGATTTTGCGAATTTATACAACTTTATAATACATCACAAAAGGGGATAAGAAGAATGTGAGAGACTGATATTATTTTCAATATAGTCTTAGCACTTTCACCTTCCATGAGTCTCTGTGAAACTGAACACACACAAAAAGAAAAAAAAACTTCGTTTTAAGTTAGAATCAAATAAAAGACAATCTAGCATATGAATTACACTTACCATTATCACCTCCAACAGTAAATTTAGCACTGTTCAAAGAGTTCAACAATGTCACGGTAAATAAAAGACCTACACAGGACTGAAACCAGTTGAACGTCCGTAGATGCAGAGCATCAAATTCAGGATTTAGCCACATTTTTAAATAAGCAAATAGCTTACAATTTATGCATTAGGTAATTATCTACATGCATTATGAACCATACTTTTACAACAAGATTATATACAGATCCATAGTGACAAAATTAGACACTTCACTTTAACACTACCCACACCGCCGATGTCAGAAACAAACTAAATAAACTCAGGAATACCAACAGAATATGAAGAAAGAATGTTTATTAAAATTATGAGAATTTTCGATAAGGTGTATTCGTGTGCGATTTTTTCTTAATTTAAGAACAGGAAAATGAAGAATTCCACATTTATGAATATCTGGAGCATATCCTTTGTCTACATGATTGAAAATTCTACTATGTAGTCATCTAAAATTCTTTGCGAGGAAATTTTGACATTTGCTTTCAATAAGAAATAACAATCAATATCTCAAAAATAAAAAAAAAGTCCAAAATTTAGGTGGAGATATGTCTATTACTCAATGCAGGAATACTTCTTTCCCCCTCCCTTCACACACACTTTGAGAATTCCAAATATCATTTTTGTCATAACCTTTCACTTGGAGTCCATCAAATTTATAATAAATGCATGATTACCTCCTTGCTCCTTATAAGCAATGTAATGGCTTATAATATTTACCATTTTGTTAGGTCTGTTTCTAGCCTCGAAACATTGTTCTGACACATTCAAATAACGGTATAATAATCACACCTAAATCCTTAATTTCCTTTATCAACAGACTTCAGCCACCTCCAATTAACGTCACATTTAATACCTTTATTTGAGAAGGCATTGTGTAGTACTTTTATATAAAATAAGAACAGAAGTGGGTCCAACACAGAACTCTGTGAAATATTATTTTTTTTAGCTCCCATGATGATTTATAACCATTAACTACCTCACACTAGTCAATTCACAATTTATTAGTCAAAGTCAATTTCCTATCCAGACAGAAAACGCTCCACCTATACTATACAATTATAATTTATTCATTAGCCAGGCATGAGAAACTTTTTTATATGATTTCTTAAAATCTAAATTACTAATTATAAACTCAATTAGTAATATGCTCATGAGTCTCAAAGGTTCGATCGGGAGAATCTACCTTTTTTAATCGCTGCTGAGAGTTATTCAAAATATTTTCAAATAATATCAGATAAACGTTTTTCATTTTGATTTTCGGTATTCTTTTGAAAAGTTTTACTACAAATGATGTCAAACTAAATGGCATTGCTAAAAAGGACATTGGAATAATGTAGCTAACTGTTGGTTTCAAGAAACTTAGTGGTGAAGAACTAAAAAATCTTGACAAACGATACTCTACTGATACCCCAATATAGGTATATATATTCTAACGTATATACAGGAGGTCAGATGGATAGGGAGATTCATAGACAAAATGAGAATAAACCCTTTTAAATTTGAGTTTAAATTCAAGCTTCAGCAGCTTTTTTCAAGCTATTTTCTAATGAAAGTCACGCCTAATATGTTTACATCACAAACCTATAGCCATAATATTACTTTTCTTCAAAGCAGCCTAACTGTAAACAGATTTTGATTGGTTGGTTAATAAGAACGACACGTGTGTCAACTGTTTTCTAATTGAGAATAGTAGTTCGTCCTAGACTATGACGTATTTTAAACATATAAAAATTACCATGTCGTTAATTAAGCATTTTTTAAAACAAATATTATCGTTTTTCCTATAAAACTTATATATCAATATAATAAAAAAGACATTTTTACAAATATTCATGATTATCAAAATAACCCTTTGTTATTTACGAAGCCATTTTATGTGTATTTTACAGTTTTAGTTGCAATAATCTGGATTCTTGATTGTCATAAATTTACAGCATTGATATAAATTTCTAATATATATTTTTACTATGCTGATACTACTCTCCTAATCATGAACCCCCAATCTGAAGAGCGATCTTTCAGTACTCTGCTCTGCCAAGGATCAAGGCTTGGCCAAAGTTTACCCGTAAACTTTGGCTTTGCTATGGGAGAGGACAGGCTAAACGGTCTGGCTATGATGAGTGTACACAGTATATATATATATATATATATATATATATATATATATATATATATATATATATATATATATATATATATATATATATATATATATATATATATATATATATATATATATATATATATATATATATATATATATATATATATATATATATATATATATATATATATATAGGATAGGGAAACCAAACTTTGATGGAACTAATTAGAAATTGCTCTTCCTAATAAACTATTATGTTTAAAAAATTTATTTGAAATTAGAAGTTATCTACACTATGGTTTTATTCAGCTACAGAATACAGTACTGGAAGAAAACGAAAAAGTAGAAAACTGGCGCGAGGTAATGAAAAAACAGTTTGTTGAATTTTTGATTTTATTTATAAAGATTTTGACATTCTATTGCTTAAGATAATTGTGTATTGTTTTCTTCTATGATTAGACAATACGTAATCATATAATGGTCCTGACTTATGAGAATTGAAATATATCCGTTGGCATGTGAGTTAGCTATAAAAATGCTTTACCAATATTTTTGATTTACCAAAGTGCTGCTATTGTTTACTGTCATAAAGTAATGCTATTGTGTCGTTTCCGACTAGGCGTATTTACTTCAGTAATTTTCTTGTAGGGTTGAGATAAAAACAAGTAAAAAAGACATTGAGAAATCGGAAAGGACTATCAAGACTGTCCCATTGCAACAAAAGTATAATTTGTCTTTCCAGGTAAAAGTAAATCAGCTGAGCATTTTATTTTACTCATCTGAAAATATTAACACAAAAGGAATTAAATTAGACCCATTGAAGCGTGGAAGTGCACCTTTATACAATAAAAATACCTAAAAATGTTATCCAAAGATTTATCTACAATCATTCACAAAAATCCTTATGTATACTCTTAATCTTAAGTCAAATCTATAGCAGCAGTATCGAAGGAGCAGGTTTTTGAGAGGCAGATGTGAAGAAGTTAAGTTTCCAAAGAGTTGAATTTTGCAAGGTTACAAAGGTCCCACTGGGAAATCCCATCCAGTTTGGAAAGAATGGAATCAGAACGTTGAAGATCAGAAACAACTCGAGAAGCAAAAAGGGAGCAAATTTGAAATGAGTAGAAGAATTGGGAGTTAAGTCATTGGCATATAATTATTTAATATATATGGACTGGCCTTGAACCTGGTAAACCCTAGCTATTTTTATTGGTTCTGGTCCCGGCTAAAAATTGGAAAACAGGTTTGCTTGCTAGGGTTAAAATAGCATATTATACTTATAAATTGTGGATTAAATCAAATAAAATATAAGAAAATTAAATTTTTCTTGTTTTTTCAATATTTTCTTTTTCTTTTCAGTTTCTTTTGACCACTTCTTTTCTGCTAGCGAATGTTTATCTTTGTGTTTTGATTTTGGATACCCCTGTAAATATTTGGTTAAAAATTTTTTATTTTGGGTTCCCGTAGGTCCTCTTCTAATTTCCTGACTGCAGGTGTTACATTTAGCTATTTCGAGCCTATCTTGAAATATTATAAAGTACTCCCATACTACTGAAGCTGATCTTTTAGCTATAATGACTGAAGTATAAACAAAATAATAATTTTGAAATGTAGCAAATTATACAAATTTGATACACAATAATAAAATAGCAATATATATGTGAAATGCAGGTTATGTTGATAATTTTCTATCTTACATTTTTTTAAAGTTTAATTTAGGGTTTTACCTAAGTAAACCATGGCTCATCAATTAAAATTGAATTGTTTTATGAATGTATAATATAAATATTTCATTGCATAAAGTAATGATGATATTAATATAAATGATGTAAATACTATATAAACAAAGAAATTACTAAAATTTTATATTTAAAGTTAAAAAAAATGCAAATAAGTTATGAATATTTTGTTGCTGTGTATGGGAAATTTTAAAAAAAAAAACCTGTACATAGCACCAAAATGATTGGATATATATATTTTTTATATTTTTGCCAAGGGTATATAGTTGGGTGAGATGCCCATTTTTATATATATACTTAAGCATTCTGCTACCATACTTGGGAAAAACCAATAATTTGAAATTTTCCCTATGCATAGCAACAAAATGGTTGGATTTTAAAAAAAAATTTCAAAGTTTGTACAGTTTGGCAAGTTACACATTTTTTGTTTAAAAAATTTTGGTGCTATGCATGGGAAAATTTTTTAAAATTTTCATGTGCACAGCATCAAAATCATTGGTTTAAGAAAAATTGTTGTAAATAAGATTATGAATGCATAATATAAATATTTTATTTGTATAACCCAACTATACAACCTCTGAAAATTTCATGACTTTGCATGAGTAAACAAATGTTATGCCCAAAAGTAATATTTAAAAAAAAAATTTTTTTTTTTTTTGAAGTTTCACAATTATGAGTATTCTTAGGAATACTTGAAAAATGTAAGTGTCCCTATAACAAAATGAATATTAATGATTTAACTATCAATAGGTCAATTATCAAGTCATTTTGACAAAGGGAATGTACTGAAAAAATTTGCTTCATACACACTTTCATTTTTGTCAAATATTTGTCAAAAAAAAATTTTTTTTAAAATGTTTTCGATAATCTATAATACAAGTCCTACCCCCTACCCATTTATATTAAAAGCACTACTGAATAACCATTTTTAAATATACGTTGGTTAGTTTTACCCCACGCAAGTGGTCTTTTGTTCCCCATTTCATTTTTTCATCATAATCAATTTTAAAAAAATTTTATAAATATTAATTTGCATATTTCCATATATATTTTTACATAAAATTATTCAGAAAGGTTCATATTTCTCAAAAAACATTATTTATATAGATTTATCTGGTAACCAGATTTTTACACATACCAAAAGTTGAATTTTTTTATAGTTTCCCCCATTCTTAAAGTATATATATATATATATATATTATATATATATATATATATATATATATATATATTATATATATATATATATATATATATATATATATATTATATATTATTTATTTATTTATTGTAGGTTAATTCATAAAATGAATAAAAGGAGACAGTACGGAAGACCCTAAAAATAAAAATTTAATTAATGCTTTCACTCTTCTGATGACTAATAGACATAAACAGAATGATTCTGTAAATGAAATTTCAGAATCCCCAACTGGTGATTCTTCAGAAGAACTTTGTGATTCAGATAGTAATGCATCAGTTTACTCTGTTGATGAAGCAGTAAAAGAAAATTATGCTAGCATAAATTCTAATCTGGTACCTGAAAATGGGAAAAATGCTTTTGATTATTTAATGTTGAATCGTCAAAAATTTAATGCTACAGAATGCAACGATTATGAAGATATTAATACATCTCCCAATCACAAAAAAAGAAAACATAAAACAAGTATAAAATTTAGGTTTAATGCACATAAAAATTTATCTAGTAATTTAGATAATTCTTTAGAAGATTTTGAAACTGCAAGCCCCGATAATGAGAAGACTGAAACGTCTGATTTATGTTCGAAAAAATATGTTGAGAAAATCTTGATATCACCTTCAGATTTAAAATCCAAATTAATTAATGAAAATGATAATATTGACTTAGAAGAAACATTTAAAGAAGAAATTCAAGAATGTTTTTCTAAAAAGAAAAAGAAACGTAAAAAACAGTGCAAGTTCAAAAGAAAAAGTACCATAGACCTAGCAGAGGATTCTAAAGAAATTTTAACTACTGGCAGTGGCAGTGATGATGAACTGCTTACAAAAATGGAAAATAAAACTGTTAAGGTAAATGTCAACCAACGTGATATAAAATCATTTTTTAAACCTTCTATTAACATTGAAAATAAGGAATCTAATAATAACAAAAAAGCTCAGGATGCTGATGACAGTGATAAAAAAATTTCACAAAATTCACTTTTAGATGTGAGTAATAAATCATTGGAAATTAATGAGTTAAATATTGAAACCGAAGATGAAGAATTAAATCTTTTTAAAAATAGACCTTCATGCTTAAAGCAGAAAACTAAATTATTAAGAGAAATCCGTGTTCAAAACTTAGAAAAGAAGTGTGAACCAGATTTCAAAACTGAAGTTCTTATGACTGCTAAAGAAGATTCTTCCAATCAGATTATTTCATCAAATTCAGAAAAGAGAGAGAGATTAGATGATATTTCAGATGCAAATTCTGTTCAAAGCACAGAAAAAGAGAGTGAATTAATTTCTGATGGAGATTTTGTTTCTAATGCTAAAAATGACACAAAACTTAGAAGGTCAAGTAGAACAATCAAGAAACCAAAGCCTTTTGAAATTTTTGATACCCCGCAGAAAAAAAAGACTGAAATAAAAAATAATTTAAAGGAAAATATTTCTCCAAAAATTAGTAGAAAAGATAAAAAGCATACTGAGATGCCTTCAAAGTTAAGGAAAAGTTCAAGGTAATATATAATTGAATTTATAAATTAACTTAGTTTTTATAAGTGAAAATTCGTTTATTTTCTTATATATATATATATATATATATATATATATATATATATATATATATATATATATATATATATATATATATATATATATATATATATATATATATATATATATATATATATATTTTATTTTCTTTGTTTCCTCTGGTGGTCAAAGGCCTACCAGTCTCCAGAGCCAGGGAAATGTCAGAAATCAAGTCACTAATGGCCGATGTGATCCTATACATGGTGTTTAAAGGTGTGAAAGTTAAAGTAAGTTGGGAAAACAGATAAAAGGGGTTTACTCCAAACTTTACAGTAGAGTACATGTAAGATTGAGCATAGGTAGAGAGGTAGGTCATTGATGAAAATGAGAAAAAGTTGGGTGATAGGACAGATCCTTGAGAAACACCACTATTTATAGATTTAAGGATGAACATCTACAGTGGCTGCTATAGAATGATGATAATGAAAATCAGAAAGGTCACAGAGAAAAGGATAGATTCTGAAAGAGGAAAGTTTGGGAATCAAAATTTTGTGCCAGACTCTATTGAAGACTTTCGAAATGTCTAGTACCACAGCGAAAGATTCTCCAAAATTCTTAAGAGTTGAGGACCAAGAGTTAGAATGATGTGAAAAGATCACCAGTGGAGTGTTCTTTACAAAAGCCATACTGGCAATTAGAGACAAGATTTGAAGAATTGTTTCCAAATCTTGCTGTTAAGGATAGATTCAAAAACTTTAGAAAAAACGGAGGTTAAAGAAATAGGATGATAGAAGGTTGAGAGGGGTCCCCTTCTTTGACATAGGCTGAATGAGTGTATGTTTCAGCAAGAAGAGAAGGTTGAAATGGAGAGAGAGAGAGAGAGTAGTTTGCAAAGGCAGGGTTCAAGTTCAGAAGTACAAGTTTTGAGAATTGCAGGAGGAATACCATCAGGACCATACACCTTCTTAGTGTTAAGCTCAGAGAGAGCAGAAATGACTTCTTTAGAAGAAATAACCATATTAGGTATAAATGAGTTGGAAGGGGTTGAAAGAGTAGGAATAGCTCCCGATTTGTCTAGAGTTGAGTTAAGAGGCAAAAGTTTGAGCGAAGAGTTCAGCTTTAATAGAAGATCAAAAGGCAGTTGTGCTATCAGAAGAGACTAGAGGAGGGAAAGAAGAAGAAGCAAAGTTAGAGTTGACATTTTTTGCAAAATTCCAGAAAGGGGAGAGGAAGAGAATGCAGAAAGATTATTACATTTACGACAGAAAAAAGAGTTTTTGGTATCAGAGAATAGATTTTGCATGATTCCAGGATGAAACATAAGTTGAATAAGTTTTTGGAGTTTGAGGACTATAGTAATCTCTGAAGGCAGCTTCCCTACGGCGATAACGCAAGGACTTGTAGAGTTAAACCAAAGTTTGTTATGTTTAGTTAAAGGGAAAGAATTTGGAATGTATGCCTCCATGGCAGAGAGAATCAACTTGGTTATGTGCTCAGCACATTCCAAGGGATTCCTTCCACAAAAGCCGTAATCATTTCATGGGAAATCAGAAAAGTACAACTGCAAGTCAGACCAGTTAGCAGCACTGAAGTGCCATAAACGTCTCCTCGCCGAAGGCATGCATCGTTCTTGCGGGAAGACTTTAAAGAGACAGAACAAGAAATGGAGATAAGGTGATTGGATAAGAATAGAGGATAAAAAAGTTTGACACCATAGGGAGAAGGATAAGAGGTTAAGAAAAGATTAAGTATGTGGAGTTCTTCACCAAGAGTGTCAGGGATATGGGTAGGGAGTTGCACCAACTGCTCAAGGTTACTCTGGATAGAAAAGTTGTAGGCGAGTTCACAAGCTTGGTCATGAGAACTAGATGAAAGCCATTGGTGGTGGTGAACATTGAAATCACCTAAAATGATGATTTCATAGAAAGTCAAAGAAGAAAGAATGTGATCTAATTTGGAGTTTAAATAGTCAAAGAATTTTTATAGTCAGTAGAATTTGGAGGTAAATAGACGACAGAACAAATAAATTTAGTAGTAAAATTGCAAGAGAGCTTAAGTCAGAGAGAATTCAGAAGACTCCAAATAAGAGACATGAGGACAACCAACATGTTGCTCACAAATGTGCAACATCTGCCTTTGGCTGAAAATTGAGGATAGAGACAGTAAAGAGGTAACAGAATAAGGTTTGCTGTCAGCACACTCAAGCATCTAAATTTTGGTTAAAGACAAGAGCTGAAGCATAGAAGGAGGAAAAAAGACTGCAAAATTTGCAGAAATTAATGGGGGAAAAAAAGACCCTGCCCTTTTGCAAGATGGACGTGGGGTCCTGGCAACACCATCCCCGTCATCGGAGGCCACCAACTCCCAAGTGATGATGGGATGAGGGGTGGATGAGGCGTATTCTTTGGATGCTGCCCTCCAAGCATCTCAGAAGCAGTTTTTAGATATGCCATTTGTTTTGCTTTAAAAGTTAATGTGTGAGTAAGAGCTTGTAAATTTGTGAGAGCATATGAAGAAATGGGATAGAGAGGTAGTGGGAGCATAGACACTCCCAATATGAGACAAGGGTACACTAGAGACCCTCTGAGAAGGTGAAACGCGAAAAGAAAAGAACCAAAGGGCAACTGAGTGAAATGGAATGTTCTAGCCCATCCAATCACTCTGCGGGTTATGCCCAATGGGTGGTACTTGCATTGCTTCAGACGGCGCTACTATATATATATATATATATATATATATATATATATATATATATTATATATATATATATATATATATATATATATATATATATATATATATATATATATATATATCAAAATGATGAAATTAGAGTAGGATTGTCTCCCAAATTTTGGTTGAGACAAAATGAATTTTTAAACACTTTGATCGCTGATTTGTAATTTAAAAGTTCTAAATATAATATACTTAAGTACTTTGTTAATATTTGTCATATTTTACATATCCAGTAAAGAAAAAGCAAGAAAAGAAACTAATGGGGAAATCAAAATTAATAAATCAAAAAACGATTCTCCTGTGTCTAAAGAAAATTCTGATGATGAACCTGATGTAATAACTATCTCTGAGTCTCCAGAATTTCCAGGTATGTTTTTGTTCATTTTTATTATATATATATATATATATATATATATATATATATATATATATATATATATATATATATATATATATATATATATATATATATATATATATATATATATATATATATATATATATATATATATTGATGCTAACCAAACTGTAACCTCTTCATTCATATAAGAAATATAATGAGAGGAACATATATTTCTTTTCATTTTATTTATAATTGGATGAAAAGCAATTGAACCATGGAACGTTAATAATATTTGATCTCTACATCCCTAGCATGCCAAGTGATGATAAAATCTTTCTTGATATGTTCATTCTTAAATTATTATTATTATGATACAGGTAGAAATAATTCTCAACTAGCTCCCATATTTATGAAGAAAAAGAAAGTTGAAATATCACCCACAAAATTGCAGGCACGTAAAGATTTTTTCTTTTCTGATGTATCAGAGACATTGAAAAAGTCCTCCCAAAAGAGGTAAGTTTTCAAAGTTGTATTATATTTTTCTTTATTTTCTTCACATTTATGATTTTTTGTTTTTACATTTGGTTATTAAAATAGAGCAAGTTTTATGTTTTAACATTTTCATAAACTTTTAATATTTTCCTTGGTAATTTTGACTTGAAAAGTAAGTTTGTTACAGTAATACACTTACAAACAATATGACTAATGAACTAATGCTTATGAGTTGTCATGATGAAAATTAAATTTAATATTTGTAGAAGATGTTCCTTTTACTTTTATTCGAATATATAAATAAATTTGTAAAGTAATCATTTTGATGTTTACTTCTGTTAAATATAAAAGATATTACCAGGTTTGCTAAAATTTTGTTATCAAATTATATTATTATTATTTTCTAGCGTTGAAGAACAGAACTTGATTTGCCCGTTTCCAAAATTCAGTCACGTGAGGCAAAGTGAAGATTCAGAGCTCCTTTGGAAACTTTCTTTACCAAATGTAAATAGTATATTGTTTTTATGAAGTAGTATATTTATTATGTATGTAATCTTATTTCAAACAAAATTTTCAGTGCATATATATATATATATATATATATATATATATATATATATATATATATATATATATATATATATATATATATATATATATATATATATATATATATATATATATATATATATATATATATATATATATATATATATATATATATAAATAAAATTAGATTTCTTCCTTGGATGAGGACATTGAAGAAACTATACCAAGTGTGCCTTTGGAAAATTTTAGCAGTATTTCCAAAATTTCTCTAGAAGAATCAACTAATTTGGAAGAACCATTGTGTTCTTTTCCACATATTGATGAGCCAACCATGTGTCACTGCTTATCGTATTATAAAAGTAAATTTAAAAACTTTCCAGTCATATCAACTTTTAAATCTTTCATTGAAAGCAAAAAAGACTATATTAATTATTATGAAAAAGAATGTTTTAAAGAAGCTAAAAAAATGGAGTGTAAAGAACGTTCTAATGGGAAGGTCAAAGATGTGGTTGTTAATGATGTGGGAAAGAAATCTAAAAGGAAGAAAAGTAGTAAATCATTGAGTAGAAGTAAGAGGAGAAGAATACTGCAGGAGGAACTTTCTGATGATTGTGAAATTATTCCCGAACATATTTGGCATAAATGGATGCCATATGATTGGACACAAGTATTTTCCCCAAAGTCTGCTGAATTTTTTGTTGGAAACTTAGGTAATTATTAATTTATTATTAAATTATTTATTTCTTTTTTCTTATTAGCTTCTTTGAGATAAAATAACTGACAATGTAATTCACACATGAATGTTTTATGACCTGAAGTAATTTGAATAAATTCTTTGATTTGAGGACTAAAATGTACAAATAAAAATTAAAAGGAAGGCTATTATAGTTACTTGTTAAAAGATTTTTAGCAAAGTTATTGTAGGTATTTTAAATAGTACTAACACAAAAAATCTAATAATTATTTCAGTAAAAAAATAATGTAAATGCCATTACAAGAAATATAATTTGAAAACTTTGAAAATTCTCTTTATATATAAATATATAATATATATATATATATATATATATATATATATATATATATATATATATATATATATATATATATATATATATATATATATATATATATATATATATATATATATATATATATATATAGTGTCTATGAGTATATTTTATTATATTTTCAGGTCCAATTAACCGATTAAAAGAGTTCCTTACTAAGTGGAAGAGTGCCTTTAAGTCAGATGATCTTTCTGATAAAAACTCTCTCTCAAGCCTGTCAGGTATATATATATATATATATATATATATATATATATATATATATATATATATATATATATATATATATATATATATATATATATATATATATATATATATATATATATATTATATATATATATATATATATATATATATATATATATATATATATATATATATATACAAAAGTCCTTGTAGTTCTTTTCATTGAGGCATTATCTAGACATTTAAAGGTCTTTTTATAACTCAAATTTAAAATAAGTACCCTACTCTATTCTTGTATTAAAAGAATGAGATAAATGGGAAATCCAAACTGCCATTCCATTTATCATGGATAATATAGTGAAGTAAATGTAAACATGAAGAATGAACTTGCTCATGCTTGTCACTTTTCACCAGTATGTGATACATTAAAATCCTCATTACAAATGTCACATTTTAGACTGTCATTGCCTATTAAATTGCAAATATGTTTAACCTTTTATGTTCTTTATGAAGTCTCTTGTGTAATTGGAGAAGTTCACTTTAAGCTCTTCACTAGGTAAACTTTTCCAGTTGGCCTGTTTGGCATTTCTGTGAATCTTTTACTCATTTAAAGCTTTTGATAAAGTCTGGGACAAAGTTTTCAATTTTCAAACGTTTTCTTTGGTATCTATCCTCTTTGTAAGTTTATTTTTGATTTCTGTTCAAATCCCTTTAGTACGTTTTCATTTTGAAAAACACCCTGCACCAACAGCGAGCAACAGTTGTTAGGAGGATGACATTGGAGTATCTGACACATGATCTTTCTTGTATTTCTATTTGTGACTAAGGAAATTTTATTGTTTTTATCCATGCCTCAAAAACAAGCACTTCTATCTATTTAGACATTCTACGAAACAACTACAACATCCTCGAAAACAAGCGATTCGGACTTTTTACTGTTCTTAGTATTCTTGGGGTTTCATGTTCATGGAAGGAGAACATGGATTCTGTCATTAAAAACGTTTCTAAATGGTTGGCGTTTTGATGTGCCTTTAGAACTTCTTCATTCTACCCTAACTGTTTACTTTGTAGAGGCCTTGTCCTTCTTTGTATGGAGCATGCATTGCATACATATTTGGGAGTGGAGGGGCTCTACTCTCAGCATGCACTTATAGATCTAATGTATTTCATTTAATATCTCACTGATGATCCTCATTCTGTTTTTCTATCTTATATTGTCGTTAGACAAAGTAAGTAGTTGCATTCTTCCTCTACACCCTTATCCTTTTTCAATGTAGCTTCTTGACTCCATGATTTAACTATGTCCTTTCCTTCATTTACAACACTGGTAGTGTCTGTAACACTTTTATCTTCTCATTTTCCCACTACCTTATATATAATTTCAAAAGCTTCATGTTCAAGCGTATGTACTTTTAACATCTGAATCCTTTTTACTTTCTTATAGTCCATGTCCTTTTCTACTAGATTTGAGAATTATATATTTTAAATAAAGGGTAATAATGCTCATGTGGTACTATATTATTTTATTTATTTATTTTTGTAAGTTGAAGATTTCTCAATAGTACTTTGGTATTTTTATATCACAGATGACAGTTGTGATACCAATTATGAATCTTCTGCTAACAATGCAATTCTTATTAGTGGACCGCCTGGCATAGGAAAAACTGCTGCAGTTTATGCCCTTGCGCAAGACCTTGGTTATAAGGTATATATAAATATTTTAGGTGCGAGTTTTAAGTTCTCAAGTCTTTATCTCTTCCATTTTTTAAAATTTCACTTGTAACTTGTCGCACTATTACTTCCAGTATATTATTAATATGGTAAGCAATTATAGAGTTAAACATTGAGAAATGAGGAAGTAATCAATATGTTTAAACATAAAAAGCCGTACTTAAAATTCTGCCATAAAAATTCTTTCATTAAGTGAAACCATAATATAATCAAGAAAAAAAAAAAAAATAGCTTAATTAAAGTGTGAAAAAGGGAATTCTCAGGTTATCACAGTGAAAGCTTAATCTTAACTTGTGGTCAGTTTGGTTACTTTTGTTTGGCATATTAACAGTAACTTTCGTATCATTACGTTCCGGAAGCAATAATTTTTTAAATACTTTTTTAATGAATTAAATATATGCATTTATTTATTTCCCTGTAAGCAACAAATCAGTTTCAATAAGTAATCGTAAAAATACTTGACCACTACCTAGTTTCCTTGCTTTCCTCATGTCCTCAGATGTACTTTTCCATTCAAATATATTCATAACTGGTTTCTTTTATACTTATTTCAGCTGAAAAATATAAAATTTATTGGTATATATATATATATATATATATATATATATATATATATATATATATATATATATATATATATATATATATATATATATATATATATATATATATATATATATATATATATATATATATATATATATATATATGTAAAACCTAATTTAGGTACTTGAAATAAATGCTTCTTCATCACGTCAAGGAAAGCAACTAATGAGTCAGTTGTCAGAAGCAACTCAGTCCCATAATGTCACAACTGTCAGTTCCAGTCAGAATTCGATGTTTGGTTACTCTGGTAAGTGTATTATGTATTCAAACAATAGTACATTGTGCTTCTTATTTTATTATTTATTAATACTCAGAATTTGAATAGTTTTAGTATTTTTAATTGTGTAAATCTTTTCAATTTAAATTGTGTCACATGTTCTAATGTGTTAAAAAGTTTATATAGAGTTAATGAATCAAAATTCTTAATTTTTAAATTTAAAGAAACAAAAATTTAAAATGCTATAAATGATTATTTTAAAATGAAATTTGTAAAAAAATCTCTTATTGTTTCATATTGTTTTAGTAACTTAGTCTTTCTACCAATTTTTCAATTAAATTTAGTATTGATAATTTTATTCACTTAGATTAATTGAAATTTAAATTTTTGGCTAATATTCCTATATTTTCTAATTTGTGTTGTTATGAGTCTAGGCGGATAAAAGGAAAATTATTTTTACCTTATAACTTCAGAATTCTTTATTTATTTACTTACAATACTTACAAATACATTTCTAACCCAGATAACTGTGTAGCTGATTCAATAGAGTCCACAGAAAAAGGAAAATCAGTGTCTCTCATTCTTATAGAAGATGTAAGTTTATTGTTGCTTCCGAGGAAGTAATATCTCTTCGTTGCATTTTTAATATTGATTGTACATTATGAGTTTATTACTCATTTATCTGAAAATAGAAACCTTTATTTTAGTGCTGACTTTTGCATTAAACCCAATATTCTTTATACTATATATTATGAAAGAACTTTACTTGAATCTTTACTCTTTGCCAGTCCGCGTTCTTGCGCTTCAAGAATTACTATTATTAGAATAAGAGTATAAATACACATACTATAGAACCGGCTTTAGAATATTTTTGAAATAAATTTTGATCTTTATTGATTTTTTATATGCTCATAAATAAGGTAACAATTATTAATAATTTTGAACAAAATTTTTTTTTTTTTTTTTACATATTCAGATTGACATCGTTTTTGAAGATTTAGATGAAGGATTTTGGAGTGCAGTGAACACATTATTATGTACATCGAAAAGACCAATAATAATTACAACTAGTCTGGATGTTGCCTATCCTATTCCCAAAATCAAAGAAAAATATGAGGAAGTTATTTTCGAGACACCAAGTTCTGAACAAATAGGTAATTCTAATTGATTGAGAAATGTTCTTTTAATTTGACCTTTGCTTTTTAAAGTAAAAAATTATACCCTAAGATTATGGTACTAGTTTTGTTTTCTTTTTTAAATGTTTAAAAACAAAACTGTTGATTTTTGTTACTTGTAAATTTTATTTTTTTATTAAAGCACAATATTTGCAACTTATATGTTTGGCAAATGGAGTTTTTACAAGCTCGAAAGAAATAGAACTTCTAGTAATGAGTAACAAGAATGATATTCGAAAATGCATATTAGACCTTCAGTTTTGGATTATGTCAGGGAAATGTTTTGTGGCTTGGTGGCAAATAAATAATGAGGTAAACTGTTTTCCTTCTTTTTTAAACTTTGGCAAATAGTCTTGCTTGTTTACTTTTGTTTTTAATTTTCAATTGGTACCACATTTAACCTTCAGTTTTATATATATATATATATATATATATATATATATATATATATATATATATATATATATATATATATATATATATATATATATATATATATATATATATATATATATATATATATATATATATATATATATATATATATATATATATATATATATATATATATATATATATATATATATATATATATATATATATATATATATATATTATATTATATATTTATATATTATTTATTTTTTTTTTTTTTTTCAGTCTTTCAGCAAATTATTAAGTGAGAAGAAAGTAAATGACTCTACATTATTAGAAGTATTCCCAGGAGCTTCAAAGTTTTCAAGTATGTATGTTAAAATACCAATTTCTTCTGGATCTATTTGGGGAAAAGAGGATGCAAAGTTCTTGAAGACCCCAGATATCTTGGGAGAAAACTGTAAATCTATAAATTGGGCCATAACTTCTGCAAATTGTGATACCTTACTTCCTTTTACAAAAACGGAGAAAACTAAACGGTTCAAATATCCCCTTAATAAAGACGATCCAGATCTCAAAAGACATAGTCTTTGGCAAAAACATAGTTGGCTTTCCCTTGACAGTGATAGTGACAACGAAAAGGAAGCACCATCTGATAAGGAAGAAATAGAGAAAGAAAAAACTTTACCCAAAGAATTATCTCGTCATTTAGGAATGTATTCAAAGTCTTTAAGCATATTTTTTTCCTTTTTCACTGATTTTGATATTTTATCAAGTAGGTCTTATTTGTCACAGAAATATTACTTCAGAGAATTTCATCGTAATTGGTGGACCCCTTCCATTGTAGATGGTTTAGAAACTGATACGGCATCCCCATTTTGTTCCCATTATCACGATAATTTAAATTCAACTTTAATTCCTGAACTGTCACAATCAAGTTTAAAGTTTATAGTCAAATGGATTGGCAGTTTAGTGAATGGCAAAAATAACCACACTAGCAATGAAATTATGTTATTATTGAACCTTGAAACGTCAAATAATTCATCTGTTATGGAGCCACATTTTCGTATACCAATAAGGTAAGATTGTTTTATTTTTTATATTCAATTTTCTTTTTATTTAAAATTGATCATAAGGTAGATTTTGCAAAGACCTTGGATGCTAAGAAATTTGGAGGGCAGAATAGGTAACCATTGACATGAATGACCTTGTTAATGTTTTAATTTAAAATGTTTGAAAAATATATGTCGAGAGAGAGAGAGAGTGATGGAAATAATTAAATGGAGGTTGATTAGAGTTGGGAATAATGTCTGAAAGATCGATAAAACAATAAGAAATGAAAAGATTGAAAGGTGAATTAGAAGGTAGAACGGTTGTGGATGGAATGGACGAATAAAAGATGAAAATTATACTAATATTTAATTTGTCAGTTTAATATTTAAATGAAATAAAAAAAAATATATTATTGATATGTTGTAGGTTAGGTTACCAAAGGCGGAGCCAATTTCAAATTTAAGTAACAGATGGTCTTTAGGCAATGGAGCTTCCGAGGGTGAATGAGTGTTGAATCTTTGCTAGAAAAATGGTTGTTACTAAACACGTTAATTAGCGTACGATGAGTAGAATTAGATCAGTGCTTTGTGAACTTGCACTACTGAATTATTTTTAAACATTAAAAAAAAAAATAGACATTTTGAATTGTTCATCACATTCTAATAAATTCAAATTTATAATTATTATTATTATTTACAGTGAGCAAAATAAAGTAGAAAAGCTGAATCAAATTTTGTCTTCCGAACTGCCTTCATTTACCCAGTTAAATAGAAATTCAGTTGTTGTTGATTATATTCCATATTTAAGAGAGATCGCTAGATCCGACCACGTAGGAGAAGCCATTCAAAAGTTTAAAAGGAGTCGTAGAGTCATAAAGCATTTTAGTAATTTGGAAATATATAGTTTATCATCGTCGGAACTTCTAGAATTATGTAATGTGTTTCATAGTGTCTTAGCTTAAAATTATTGTTATTAATAATCTGTGCATAATAATATTTGTAAATAGGGTGAAATAATTATTTTGTTATAAATAATTCATGCATAATATTTGTAAATAAGTTTATTTTGTTGTAAATTCATTGTAAAAATTTACTAATTTTTAATTTAATTTTAATGTTTTTATTTTTTTTTATTGTTTATATAAGCATATGTTTTTAAATAATTATTCAGAGTGCACAAGTAATAAGAGGTTTTTATTTACGATATTTTTTTAAAATTTGAAGTTGTTAATTTTTTTTTATTATTATTTCCTTGAGTAAAACTACAGTACATACCAGAAGCATCCATTAATTTCACTTATCTGTAGGTAAATAAGTTTTAAAAGATTCACATATTTCTATTTGAGGAGAGGAAGTTTATAGGATCCGTATGAGGTGTCGAACCAACACTTTCAAACAAACGAGTCAGTCACTTTACTGTTATGCCACAGGAGCGGCGTTTTTTTGGTAGCGTATCTTCAGAGGCTTTTTTTTTTTTTTTTTTTTTTTTTTGTTGCCAGCCAATTATATCTAAAACATTTTGTTGCTAAAATTTTTAGGTATACTTAATTTTTAGTCGCCATTTAAGGGTTCATCTTAGATCCTTTGTGCTCCTGTGACATTTTGCTCAATTTAACAAAATTTGTAGCTTCATTTTTAATTTAAAAAAAATATATTTATTTTTTATAAAAAATTTCTTTCATGCTTTGTTATATCCAAATAAATTTGCAACATTTTTACTGACCCCCTTATAATTTTTATATTGCTGCTAACATGCCATTTTCTAATCTTTAATATTTACTTCAATGAGGTCCAAAGCTTCTAGCGTATAGGGAAGCGGCTAATTCATTCCAACAGCTTGACTTTTCTTTCCAGCTCCATCCCATTGTCTTTAGATCCTCTTCCATAGTTCTCCATGCTCCCACAGGGCCTTCCTCTCTTGTCAATCTCACAAGCTCCTTCCCTACCTCATTCTCGCCTCTCCACAGATGACCTAAGTAAGTAAATCTAATCACCATTTAAATCTTTTGTTTTCATTTCTAACTAACTGTTGCTTAGTTCTTGGCCAGAATATGCCCATCATTCTTCGCAAACACTTGTTTTGAAACTGAATTTCTTCAAACCTTCCCATGGGTTCAACATTTTGGATCCATACATTGCTTAATAAGTAACTTGACTTTGGTCTTGATCCAAAAGACGAACAAGAATGGGAGGATCGGAGAAAGATATTAAGAGGAATACATACAGCTAGAGTTAGCTTTAATACGTTGAATGAGATATGCAACACCAAAATTATCGAGATTCAGACCAAAGTTCAATGTGTAATTTTTACGCTTAATTAGTTTTAACGGACAAGACGTTTTTTTAGTATTTTTTAATCATCATCGTAGTCTTTATTTATTAAAAATAGTAGAATGTAGTAAGAAAATCGGGGGAGGGGGGAAATTTAGTGGGTTACAAGTATAACGAAATAAGAAAATCGGTTTTTCCCCACATCTATGAAAAATTCAAACTATATTTATTTATATATTTATATATATATGATAGTCTTTCAAAAATAAAGTTTAGATATATACGTTATAGATGGAAAAATTTGATATTCAAAAGGCCGTTCTTTCTAGCATTAAAAAATAGGTGATTACAATTTAATTTTCAGTTTGAAAGTATTTAACTTGCAAATTTTAAAACTTTTAAATTAAAACATCTATAATCACCATCTTCGATATATGGGAAAGTGGACAGAGGACCCAATACCAAATTTCGAATATATATATATATATATATATATATATATATATATATATATATATATATATATATATATATATATATATATATATATTATATATATATATATATATATATATATATATATATATATATATATATATATATATATATATATATATATATATATATATATATATATATATTGGACTTTTAATCTACATTTCCTCGATGCTTATCTGCTTTTATTTACCTGGTTTTATGGATGATTTTAAAAGCTGATAAAACAAAATCTGTCTTTGTTATCAACAATGATAGCGTAGAGAAGGGATGAAGGTCAAAGAGCCGGTATAGACATGCAGTTAATATTTGTAACTGAATATGATTAGTTATTTCAGTGTGATCATATATATATATATATATATATATATATATATATTATATATATATATATATATATATATGTGTGTGTGTGTGTATACGGCTAAAGGAAAAATAATAATGAAAATAAAATGGGGAGTACAACCGTAATAGTAATTTTTCAAAATTTAAAAAACTAAAATATATATAATATATATATATATATATATATATATATATATATATATATATATATATATATATATATATATATATATATATATATATATATATATATATATATATATATATATATAGGTAGGCCTCTGGCCTTTTCCCACCAAAGGAGATATAAAAAAAATAATAAATATATATATATATATATATATATATATATATATATATATATATATATATATATATATATATATATATATATATATATATATATATATATATATATATATATATATATATATATATATATATATATATATATATATATATATATATATATATATATATATATATATATATATATATATATATATATATATATATATATATATATATATATATATATATATATATAAGGGAGTGTGTTCCAACCTTTACCAGTAGAGTACGTGTAAGACTGGGCATGGCAGTTAAGTTTGGGGTCAGAGATCGAATTGAACAGAGAAAGAATGAGGATGTGTAGAGAGGCGTGTCGCACGAGCTCTTTTCAATGGAGGAGGTATGCGACGAGAGAGTTCAGAAGAACAATGTAGCGAGGAGAGTGACGCAACAATTCGACAGTCAGAAAGAAACTGGAGAGAATTAGGAAGAGTTGAGGGATGAAAAGATCTGGACTCTAACTTTTCAAAGCTAGCTGTATGAGTGGAACCATACACAGATGTGTGAGGCGGGTTCCATACATGGGCGAACATCGCTCCGATACTGAACAAGTAACTTGGGTAGCGTAAAAACATTACGAAGGCGTCTCAGAACTGTCAATCTCATGGAAGTTTGTTTAGAAAGAGAACTAATGTGAGTTAATTCCCCGTTGTGTTATGGAAGCTCACGTTCACTATTGTGTAGTTTTTGCTATTTTACCTTTTTCGTCTCACATTCCTCGTCTTTCAGCGCGCCACTGTGCCGCCACATGATCTTACTGTCGTACAGTTTCAGTGGCTTGCCCTTCACGCTGCGCCGGGCTTTACTGCATAGGCCACCCGTCATTCTTCCATGATGGTGGCTGCTTATCTGACGAGGAGTTAATGGAGGAGACTACTTAAGGTGACGTCCTTAGTCAGGTTCCCATTCTTTAAGGCAGAAACAGAAGTATCAGTGTAGCGGGTGTGAAGGATTCTGAGTTGGCTTCTCCGGCATCCCATGGGTTTAAGAAGGGGATGAGTGGGGGTGTGGATTCAATGACTTCTCTTTCTTCCGGTTTGTCAGAGACGATTATGGTAGTACAAAGAAGAGAAGGACAGTGTATTTTTACCAAACCTACAAAGGCGACTGCCTTGCTCAATTAATCTCCTTTTGGGAAATTGCTTATAGAGGGTTCGTGTGGTGTATTAGGCATGAGGCTGGCATTAGATTCTCCATTACCTCCCTTGATAGGCTTAAAGTTCCCCTGGAGTCTTTGGATAAACTTGGCCATTTCCCTGTCAAATGCTGGGTCCCTTGTGCCTCTAGGGACCATGATTTATACATCTCATGGGAAAATTGACCCTATCGAAGTAGGTGATATTGACATTCAGATTTTTCTTTAAACTATTTCTTCTTTTGACACTGAATAGCAGCTGCCTGTTAGGAAGTTGTGTGACTGGTCCCATCTAAAAATGCTACATCTTCACAGACTCTGCATTTAAAGTATCAAGGCCCTCTCCCTTCTAAAGTTCTCATTGGCCATATCCTTTACCCTGTCACAGTGCATATTTCCTGTACAACAATGGGTAATTGTAGCATTCACACTAGTTTTTTTTTCGAACGAGACCAGGTTGCTAAAACTAACAACATACCTATGCACTGTGAAGTTTGACTAGAACTAGGTGTAGGGATACTATGAGTTTGCAATATGAGCATTGGTATGAAAATTGAAAAAAAAATAATACAAAAAAAAAGTTTTACATATATATATATATAAATATCTATATACCTATTGCAAGTTGGCTAGAAAAACGGGTTTCATTCAATATTTCAGTTTTTCTGACATATTTAATTTAATTGATCATGATCACAAGGTGATTAGAAAGTACATTTATTCTAAGTCTTCCAGAATTTAGACACAATAAAGTTCTGCCACATTGGAAAAGATTTGTAGTGGTGTTTGGTTTATACCTATGTCATAATATTATGAAAAGTGCAGATATTGTAGCTAAAATTGCTGGAACCAAAGATTTAAATAGTAGCAGGCTGATCATTTATATTAATACCTTTATAATAACTAATTTTGCTGTAATTTTATAATGAAAGTTTTCAGATTATTTTGTTAATTGAATAGTTCCATCATTCTCCTTTTACTGTTGCTATTTATACTTAGAAGTGGATTACATATCCTTATCCTTTGATATCTATGTCATTTTTTTCAACATCCACATCTGTGAATACTGATTCTGATTTTATGAGGTTGTAACTTGTGGATATGAATATCTATAAATAACTAAGGTGTTGATATTGAATATGTGAATTACATACTGATTATTAAGTTTAATATTAAATAAATTTTAAAAAAATAGCATATAAATAATAAAAGTGAGAAATGAAAAAATATAAATTATAAAATAGAAATGAAATAAAAAAAATTTAAAAAATAATTAAAATAAAAAATAAAAATAATAAAATTAAAACATTTTGTAATTACAAATAAAAATAAAATTGAATTTAATTGCATTTCTTCATATTTATAAACTACAGAAATATAGATTTTATGTCCCTTTGAAAAGGGCTCTGCTCTAGAGTGATGGTAAAAAAATAAAAAAATAAAAATAAGTAAATTATAAATTTATAATTTTCTCCACCCATATAGCCTAGGTAGTAGTTGGAGGAGAAGAGATTGGAGAGGTACATAAGAGTTGGATCCATGACCCATACCAAGGTAACAAATACTGGAAATTTAACAATATCCTGTATTTTATATATTCATGGTTCCTTTATTTCTTGGTTTATTAATGATATATTTTTTACTTGGTAATCGATATTATTACCAACAAAATTTAGTAACTAAGTATTGTTGTTACTAAGAAAAGGTTATTAGTAACTTAAAATTTTAATTCTGTGTGTAAGCTCTTTATACCTAAAACTATCCACTAGCTACATCCACATATATTGAAAATAAATAATAAAGCCCACAAATATTGAAAAATGACATTTGGTCCACTTGTCATTGAGGGTTTTTTTTTTCTTGATCTCATTATTTTCTCACATGCAATTGGCACAGTGTACATTATTATTTTTTTTTTTTGTTAACTATTTTTCTCATTCTTTTACTTAGTTGTCTCCAGTTGGCGAATGAGTTCTTTTACATACTTGAATATAGATTCGTATGCATTGCACCTTTTTGCTCTTCTGGTTATATATATATATATATATATATATATATATATATATATATATATATATATATATATATATATATATATATATATATATATATATATATATATATATATATATATATATATATATATATATATATATATATATATATATATATTATATATATTTTTATCTAGTCTAAAATTTTTTTAACCATTAAAAACTGCCAGTCCATCAACCATGCCTAATGTAAGTCCAATCAAAGACTTTTTAGCTGGGGGATTTGGTGGTATGTGCCTTGTTGCTGCTGGGCATCCCCTTGATACCATAAAAGTAAGTTTTCAAAATTCTATTCATTATTATTATTATTTACATATTTAGGTTTTTATATTAAATTTTAAATTAAATTAGCTACAGTCAGTTTTTCACCATACTAAATGCAAGTAAGAATTTGTACATAAATATTCTTGTTTTAAATTATTAACAAAATAATTTCATTCATATAATTCAGGTTCGTCTTCAAACTCAACCAACTCCAGGTCCGGGTGAGAAGCTCATGTATAGAGGAACACTTGATTGTGCTTTGAAGACAATTAAAAATGAAGGTTTTCTAGGTTTATATAAAGGTATTATTCAGATTGAGATTATCTCAAAATAAGTTTAGATTATATATTTACACGTTTTTTTATATACACTGTAAATCATGTAATGTTTTGTTGCAAGTTAGGCAAGGTTGTTTAAAAAATTCATTCCTATTTTTGTGGAATAGGGATGGCCGCCCCACTTGTTGGCGTTACTCCCATGTTCGCCATTTGTTTTCTGGGATTTGGTGTTGGAAAGAAAATTCAACAGAAGACTCCTGATGAGGAATTGACAGCATTACAACTGTTTAATGCTGGCTGTTTATCAGGTGTTTTTACTACCGCAATTATGACTCCGGGAGAAAGAATTAAATGCCTGTTGCAGGTTTGGATTTAAATTTTTTTTATAATGACTATAGAGAAAGGACATTGAAATCTCACACAAGTTGATGTAAAGCTTTTCATTCAGATTTTAAAATTCTCAATACCATTTGAGGCTGTATCTTTATCAAAATTTCCAACATAGATTAATGTAATAACATTGTAAGTAAAGAACATATTGCCTATAAAATTTATGTATATAAACTCAGTTTCCTATCTAATTTTAAACGTTATACACATTATATTTCAATCATTTTGGCAGAAGAAAATATATTGTAAATTTTATTAGCATTTTTCATAATTTTCATGGTTAGATTTACTATTAACAAATTCTTTGACCATCTTTATGAAATTCACTTTACCAACAAACTCTTTGACCATCTTTATGAAATTCACTTAACCAACAAAAGAACAAATAATAATTTAATATTGCCCAAATCAATGGACATTTATCACAACCCTCTTTACTCTTTGCTTCCTTTTGTACTATTATTATAATAACAAAGGTTAATTACTCACCTTAACTAATATTCCTCTGCAATCCTAAATTTACATTTAGCCTTATTTGTCCTAGTTTCAATAAATACACCTTTAACTTTAATTTTTCAGATTCTTATTTTTTAAGTTTATAATTCTAACACACTAGATTAGCATTTTTGTTTGTTATGCTTTTTTTCTTCTATTATCTTTTGTAGTATTTTTCTTTATACTGTAGTTACGCTTTTATATAGTTATTTCCAACCTGTATAAATTGTCTCCAGTGTGTAAATGTAAAAAATTTTGTTACAAAAGGGCACGCTATACCTGTTTGCTAAAAAATAATAAAAAATAAAAAATGTATCATTTCTTTCACAGTCATCGATTCTTTCTCTTTTGACAAGAAAAAAATAACAACGAATTTTAATACCAAAACATTTTGGAATTGCTTTACCAACAAAAACCTTAACCACCTTTATGAAATTTTATTTTATCAAAATGAAAAAAATATTCATTCAATCTTATAGTGAAAAATTCTCATCCCACCTCTTATTCGTCTCACCAAATATTTTTAGATACTTCACCTAAATTAGTCTTTTGCTTATTAATAAACATTTTAAATTGTTCATTTAGTGATGAAATGAATGTTTACAGAAGTTGTAAATCTTCTGCTTATCATTTGTATTTATTTTAATTATATCATTACCTTTTTTTTTTTTTTTTTTTTTTTTTTTCCAGTTTATTATTATTATTAATCATAGGTTCAGCAAGCTGGTTCAGGTCCTCAAGTTTACAAAGGTCCAACAGATGTTGTAAAAAAATTATACAAGGAAGGAGGTATTAGAAGTATTTATAAAGGAACTTGCGCAACTTTATTAAGAGGTATTATTAATCTGGCACTATATTTTCTTTCCGTTGGTTGTAATTTATACTTCCTTAATTTATTTTGTTCTGTTGGATTTACAAAATTTATTGCAATTATTGTAAAATTTCTTGTTTCAACAACTCAATATTATTTTCTTAAGCAATAAGCTAATATTGATCCAGCTTCAAGAGAATAAAGCATATAAATACAATACTAATCTCTTATATTAGGGTAATATTTCCAAAAGCCGTTTAGGAATATATATATAAAGCAAATTGTTGACTTATCCTTTTTAATTTTTTTCAAGATGTACCTGCATCAGGAACTTACTTCTTGACATATGAATGGCTCAAAAGAACAATGGCTCCTGAAGGTAAAGCAGGAGAACTTAGTCCTTTAAGAACTATTTTTGCAGGTGGAATGGCAGGGGTATTTAATTGGATTGTTGCCATAGGACCAGATGTTTTAAAGAGCAGATTGCAAACAGGTAATTCATTTCTCAAATTGAAATTGGTAAAGAACATTATGCGAATTATTTTTTTTTGTTCATTCTTTCTTCCAGTTATTAATTACGGTATATATTTTTGTTGAAATTTTAAGTTTATTCCACATACTATACAATTAAATGAATGTGTTCTATGATTACCATTCTTTTCTCAATTTTTGTAGCTCCAGAAGGAAAGTACCCTAACGGAATAAGAAGCGTTTTTGTTGATATAATGCGAACAGAAGGGCCGAAAGCGCTTTTTAAGGGCGTTACACCAGTTATGATAAGAGCTTTTCCAGCCAACGCAGCTTGTTTTCTAGGTTACGAAATTGCTATAAAATTTTTAAATTATATAGCTCCTAATTTGTAAAGTCGACATACAAATAGTGCATAAATTCTTTCTAAAAATTATATACAAAGATATTCTTGGTTATAATCTTCTTTTATACAAATGTTTTCTGCAATAAAGCAGAAAGTTTTTTGACAATGCAAATAGCCTAGGATACATTTTTTTTTTTTTTTTTTGTGGTTAAAACTTTTATATTGTTATATATGTACAGTCTTTTATAACTGTTGTTTTTATATGCTAATAGGTATTGATGATAGTTTATTAACGATTTTACAATTGTTTTGGCAAGAATTTGTGAAATTTTGTATAAAGTTTCTGCATTTTCATTAACCTTTTTCTAACATTAAAAGAATGCATTTTTTTTTTTTTTTTTTTTTTTTTTTTTTTTTTTTATTATTTTATTATATATATTATATATATATATATATATATATATATATATATATATATATATATATATATATATATATATATATATATATATATATATATATATATATATATATATATATATATATATATATATATATATATATATATATATATATATATAAATAATTATAATAATAAAAAAAAAATTTTTTTTTATATTTTTTTTAAAAAGAAATTGTTCCTTGTATTCTTTAATTATAAATGTATAAAACGTCGGGTGAATAATTTTTTTAAAAAATATTTATATTCATTTTTATCGATATAATTTTGTGATAATTAGCTGCAATCTGTAGATTGACTTTTCAAGCTCCTTTCATAAAAGTAATTTTTACTAAGCTCATGTATTAGTCCGTTATATAACTGTAAATATACAAAAATAAAAGGTAAGCATCCTTAGTGGTGATGAGACACTTACAATGTACAAACTGCATGAATATATATTTGTTATCTACTACTGCAAGGAAAGCTCAGGTTTCTATGGGTCTGCTTGCGAGGTCTTGTTTAAGATATAACCTGGAACAACTTTTTTAAAAGCAATTTGTTAGATACCATTTTACAAGTGCAATGTAAGTTCACTCCCTTCCTTAACTATTATAGGTCTTGTGTTTTCGGTATTAAATGTTTTACCACTAGCTTTTGACTAACAAATTAAGAATTTTCAGTTTTATAAAGCATCCGAAAGGCTATAAACTATTCCAACACTTAAATGAAATAAAAATGAGACTGGTTCTGAAAAAATATAAACCTAGAGTTTATCCCTTTAAAGTACAGGTAAAAAGTTCATTAAAAATTACGCTTCCAGATAATTATATGGCAAATAACCTACCACATGCAAAATTGTAAGAAAAAATTAGGGAGATGTACAGAATGCTCAAATTTGCTGAAAGCCAACTTTTTACGGTAGATAGAGTGAATTACAAAAAATTTTGAAGGGGAGAGAAGTCTATGTACGACTTTTTAATAAAGTTTTCTTTGCTACTTAAGACAAACTTTAGATCTTTGTAAAAAGTATAAATAATAATTTAAAAATTTCTAAAAACCCCATTAAATACAACAATGTTATTCTAACTACTACAATTTCTCAAAGAATATGTAAGGAAAGACGTAACAAAACGATAAGAATATTTTGGAATAAATTTATATTTATTTTTTTATATGACAAATTTACCTTAATATCATAAGAAAAAGGATTTTTATAAATAAAACATCAAAAATACAAAAGCAATATACTTTGTCCGAAAGTTATATGAAAATCCAATAATTATTGGTCATAGTTATACTAATTCACTAAATGAAAGAAAAAAATTCAAATAATTCATTTCTCCAAACCCATTTAAATATGGGTTGACAAACTTACCAAACCACTGACTTGTTTCCGACTATAAAATCATAAAAAGATACGTTTGAAAACGTGGAAAAAAAAGCACCTTTTAATACTTAATTAAAAGAAAAATTAAAGCATTCTAATAAAGCAAATTAAATAATAAAGACATGGGAGAAGTGCAATAGTTAAAGATAAATAAAAAGCTTCGAATCACACTAAAATAAATATAAACTGAGATTATAATAGAAAACCAATAATACTTAATAAATAATAATAAAACATGATAAATAACTAAATGTGAAAATAATTGACTAATTCATATTTTAAAAGGAATTATCTTTAATTATACACTTAAATTTAAGAGAATACATATCAAATAATAAGTACAGGAGCTTCTATAGAAATAGGGGGAGTGGAAGATCCTTTATAGTAGTTCGTTTGGCACAAGCATTCTTTTATGCTGCCTTCTCTTGTTCAATCACTGAAATAATAAAAATATATCTTTTTACGACTACTAACTAAGATAAATATTTTTAAGATATTAATATTTCTTATTTAGGCGTTTTACAAATTAGGAATGGAAAGGAAAATTGTATAAAACTTTAAAAATGCATTTTGATATGAAAATATTTTTTAAAAACTTTAAAATCATAAAAAACACTATCCCATTTATAATATTTGAAAAATAATATTTCTACAGTAAATGAATACATCAAAGTACAACCCTTGGAGTAGAAGTAAATAATTAAATAAATGTTTTAAATACATTCCTGACATAATAATGATGAGAGAGTTGTTTTAGCATTATAGAAAACTACGCAAAAATTGCAAAGAATAGTTTTTCCATGAACTAATTTACATCAAGCAAAATATGTTTTACCTTCCTTGCTTGGCAGTGGGTTCTTTTCCTGGGTTTCAGTCTTCTTAAGATTGGCAGGGTCGAACCCTTCAATTCCTTTCTTCAACGCCTGCTGTCCTTTTTCTTGAGCAATATCTAATTATATATATATATATATATATATATATATATATATATATATATATATATATATATATATATATATATATATATATATATATATATATATATATATATATATATATATATATATATATATATATATATATATATATATATATATATATATATATATATATATATATATATATATATACAAAAGCATAACAACACAGTGGGGAACAGTGTAATTCAAGAAATTACACCAAAACAATAGTTAGATGTGTGTGTGTGTGTGTGATATATATATATATATATATATATATATATATATATATATATATATATATATATATATATATATATATATATATATATATATATATATATATATATATATATATATATATATATATATATATACACAAAAGCATAGCAACACAGTGGGGAACAGTGTAATTCAAGAAATTACACCAAAACAATAGTTAGATGTATGTGTGTGTGATATATATATATATATATATATATATATATATATATATATATATATATATATATATATATATATATATATATATATATATATATATATATATATATATATATATATATATATATATATATATATATATATATATATATATATATATATATATATATATATATATATATATATATATATATATATATATATATATATATATATATATATAATATTGCACAACGGCTTCAATTTGAGGAAGGGAATGAGCGAATCTATTGAGAAATATTTTTCCTAATTGGAAAGAATGACTCAATTTACTTCATACGATTAACTGTCTGAAGTGAAGTATTTTTAAAGCCCATGTGAGAGATTGCTATACCCAACTCAAAGGTACGCATGTACCATCCTCTTTTTGATCACTTTTTCAGTCGATTAATAACTTCTTGGGAGCTTAGCTCCCTGGCTGCCACTCAACCGGTTGGTTCTAAACCAGCTTCAGGGCCATAAATTTAATTGTAAGATGGAGAAGGATCTAATCTAAGAGCAAGTGGTTGGTACTTCGTTGTACTTAGTTAAAACGTTACCAGGGTACTCTCAACACAGAATAAGGAATAATAAAACGTGACTGGTTTTCTGCGTCTACGGAAGTTCCAGAAACCTTTGGCCAATGTATACTCTTAGATTTCTTGGGTGGGCAGTTGTCAGCCCCTGCAAAGTGATGAAAAACATGTAGACGAGACAAGTGTTTGTAACTGGTAATTAAAGAATATGTGACTGAATCAGTAGAGAGTTGTGTAAGAATGAAAATGCTCTACTGTAGTGTCAGAAAAATAACTTATTCTATATCCTCCCAAACTTGGAAGTCTGTAGAGCTAACCAATACTGCCACAAGATGCAAAGTGAAACCGGAAAAGTGTTCTTAGCATCCTTTAGCATCGCTGTTTGGATAGTTTTATCTTGAAAGCAATGCTAAAACTTCATAAGTACAACTGGAGATCAAGAAGAAACCTTTGTTGTCATATTGTTGTGACATAACTTTTGACATACAAAATTAAAATGGTGTGTACTGATGTGGTAATATGATAGTAGGAAAGCAATGTGAAAAGCACCATAAAAAAAGGAATGATGCAGAGAACACCCATATCACATAGGTACCGTCACGTTCCTTCCCCTTTCATAAGGAAGGAAATATTGTCCATCTCCTACATTTGCCATAAAGTATATAAACATAGGCTTTGTACAGAATTCAAAAGTATATATACTCGGGTTTGCAAAGAATTCAAACAAGTAAAATGGTGGAAGACAATTGTTTAAAAAAAAAAATAACGAAAACAAAAATAAAAATACCGACAGGAAAATTATATATATAAAATATAATATAATATATATAATATATATATATATTATATATAAATATATATATATATATATTATATATATATATATATATATATATATATATATATATATATATATATATATATATTATATTATATATAACACTGCATATACACAAAAATGTTTAGAGAATGGAGCTAACACAACACACACACTATATTTAATCATTGATTATCATTAAATTTATATTTATTTAAATACAAATTTTAATGTTTTCAACCAAGCTAAAAGATCAGTATTAAGCTAACAAATTATTAGTTAACTTAGTTCACAATTATTAAAATCAAAACTGCAAAATTTTGGACATTTTGCTTAAAAAAAAAAAATAAAAAAATAAATAAATAAAAAAATATCAAACGATTTAAGTTTATATTCGAAACATAGAACACAAAGAACTATCTGCAAAGTTAGGTTGGTGTTAATTTAAAAAGCGAAATTCAAAAACTTCCCAACACAGGAAAAAGTACAAACATTAAAAACACATTAATATAGTATACATATACATGATTTACAAAAGAATTCGTTCTTAGTAGTAATTAATGTCAACATTTTGAGTACATAATACGGGAAGGGTAATTATTTTATACACATATTCCTATAATACATTTTGGGTTTGGATACAAATACACCAATCTTCAAAACCTAAAGTTCTAATTAGTAAAAACATCCAAACGTTACAAGCACCCTTTAGGTCACCTTCAGAAGTGGGAAGAACTATTTTTTCAATAGTTTTGGTAGGTCGCATGCCAAGTTTGTTGAACTTCTGCAAGCTTTCACAAAGATTCATGTGAGCTTTTTCCAATTCAATGTCTGTTTATCGTCCAATAAATATTAATGCACATAATAGAACTAAGAATAATAAATTATTCCATTGATCAACAAATATTCATGACTTAGTTTTGCATTAAAACGCCACATAATTGTTAGTTAGACACACCCAATGATTAACAAAACTTAATAAACCCAAGCAAATAATATTTTCTTTCAAAAGATTAGTGGACAGTTAAAAAAAAAAAAAAAAGATTAAAAAAAATACCCATTTATTATATGGAGAATCATCACTGTATAAACTACAAAAAAATGTAGAAACAGAAGCGCGGAAGTTAAGGAGTCCGACTTACAAAAGCATTGAATTCTGTAAAAACAAAAAAAAAATTTAAAGCAATAGCCTCTACATTTTATCTGCTCAAAGCATAGTTTTAAGAGATCCAATATTTTCAAATCTTTTCAGTTATAGCGTTAGTAGTAAGAGTGCGTGTAAAGGTAATCAACAAAGTAGTGAAAAATAGAGCTGCAAAGAATTTTTAAAAGCAAAAGTAATAAATTAATTTTTAAAGCATTGAATTGGCATATCTGTATTTTAAATTTATACATGTACAAAAAAAAAAAAAAAATTTAATTTAAACATGTAAAAAAATTTTTTTTTTTTTTTTAGTAAAGCTCTGAACCTGACGTCCCTTAATAAAGCATCTTGTTTTTAATTTCCCATTTTTATAAAAGAAGGCGTAAGTTCAAGTGTCACCTGACCTTCTTTTGCTGGAAGAGAAACTTTTTCTTGTGTTTCAGCATGCCTCATTGAAGATTTATCAAAACCCTCAACACCTTGAAATATGGACTGATGTGTTTTTTCCGTTTGGATATCTATTTTACGATTAAATTAAAAAAGTGGTGTAATATATATATATATATATATATATATATATATATATATATATATATATATATATATATATATATATATATATATATATATATATATATATATATATATATATATATATATATATATATATATGCAGTGCATTTATCTATGACTAATATAGTACTTCAAACTAAAGACTACTTAAAAACTAAAAACGTGCAGATCTAAAGAGAGAAGCAAATCGTATAGTGCAAGCATGAGCATCAGCTTTATCAAATATGGCGCAACAAATCAAATAATTTTGCTTTCTTGCAAGCATGGGTTAGTCTCCCTACATAGTTTCATAATCAAATATTCCCTTTCATTTACAAAGAAAAAAAAAATTATATCAATACTATATTTTATAATAAGCATTTAGTATTTTATCGTTTTAAAGACAAGAACACAAAATTAAAACCCTTCTTAATCTGTATTAGAAGTTTATTTATTTACAGCAATAAATATTCCTATGAAACAAACCATACATTATATACATTTATCAATTTTAAAAAAAAGTTCACTCTGTTTACTTAAGTTATTAATCATTCTCAGTTTAATATTCTTTTAAGTATTAATTAAACAATTCGATTCACAACAATGTTTTAAGTTTTTAGTCAAGACAATGTATATTAAAATAAATCTTCAATTATCTACTAAAATATTGTAGATTATTTCGAAAGTGAAAAATAAAACATAAAATCACACTGGAAAAACCTGCAATTCTATGCTTTATTGAACTACATAATGTAAATAATCTTTTAAAAATATGTCCAGTCGTCAACAGAAGTTCGTTCCTATTAGGCTGGAAATAAATATTTATATAAAATGGAGATCATTTCATAAAAGCTCTATTTTGAATAAAAATAAAATAAAAACATTGTGCTGGGCTTAATTGAACTGTGATTGGCTGAACCTGAAATGATCTCCATTTTATATAAATATTTATTTCCAGCCTAATAGGAACGAACTTCTGTTGACGACTGTACATGAATGATCATATTAACACTGAAAAGTATAATTAAAAAGTGATTATATTATATAACCGTCATGTTAATCGTCCATTAAAATCTTTTTTTTTTTTTTTTTTTTTTTTTTAAGTATTACAGAATTAGTAGTTAATAAAAGATTATTAAATGTTATGAATATATATTTCGGTGCATTTTGAGAACAAGTTTAAATTTTTAGAAAAGTTTAATAACAGAAGTTAACCTCTTTCCCCTCCCCCCCCCTAAAATGTTAGCCATGGTTTTATTTTTCTACCTTCCTTAGCAGGCAACGCTACTTTCTCTTGAGTTTCAGTGTGGCGCATTGCACTTTTATCAAAAGTTGCTACACCCTCAAGAATACTCTGATGCGTTTTTTCATTCTGAATATCTGCGATAAAAGTCAATGTTTCATTATTATTTTTTTTCCCTAATTTACTTTCTCATCTATACAGTAGAATATCATCCGAATATATATATTTTTTTTTAAATCGTTTGAAAGATTTTTTTTAGTACTATTTCCTTATTAGAAAACCAAAGAAATATGAATAAGTACTGCATTAAAAAAAAAAAAAAAAAAAACTCGTTAAAACAGATTTTGCTTATATATATATATATATATATATATATATATATATATATATATATATATATATATATATATATATATATATATATATATATATATATATATATATATATATATATATATATATATATATATATATATATATATATATATATATATATATATATATATATATATATATATATATATATATATACAGACCTTCTTTATCAGGTAAAACAATTTTTTCTTTGGTTTCTGTTTGTCTAAGACCCCCTGGATTAAAACCTTCTACTGCTTTTAAATGTGCCTGCTGCTGCTTTTCAGTTTCTACATCTGCAATCAAGCATTAAGGAAGAAAAAAAGGTCATGCAAAATAAAAAAAAATAAAAAAAAAGTAACGGAAGTACAAGCAAGTTTGCATTTGCTAATAAAATTCGTTATTAGAACTAACTTATTCTATCTAAATAAGAAACTAAATCATATATTGTTTTTAACTCTAAGAAATCAAACACATTCAAAATTTGATATTAACAGAGATTAAGGTAATTTAATAAATTAAAAATTTGTCTTTCACAATCCATTAGCATGTTTTACTTGATATATTCAATTTGGAGAATTATTAATAAATAACGTATTTATGCTTTATTGGAACTTTTTAAGATATAACGTCATTCCTAAGATACCAACAACTATATTATTCAAGATTTTATAAGCAAGTATCTAACAATGTGTTTTGCATCTCTATAATATCAAATATCGATGGTTATATATATAAAAAAAAGCAAGATATTAAAACTACTCTATACACTATGCCATGCAATATATATATATATATATATATATATATATATATATATATATATATATATATATATATATATATATATATATATATATATATATATATATATATATATATATATATATATATATATATATATATATATATATATATATATATATATATATGAACAAATCAAAAGTAAAAAATTAGAAAATCTAAAGTATGAAATTGAAGAATCAGGTAACACAATTAGAGAAAAATTTATAATAAATAAATAGCTAACAAAAGATGGATAATTATAATTATAAAGCTTAAAATTATCAAAAGTCATGCTGTTTATTTACATTCTTCTACAAGAATAATTATTACGATTGTATATTCTATTAAGACAGAATTCCCAAGAGTTATATAATCACATAATCCACAGAAATGCCCAATACAGGCACAGACTGTAGACTTAATCAAGGAAAATTTACTTCAGTAAAAGAAAAATCAATACGGTATATTCTTCCCACGTAAAAAGCATTGTCAATTCTTTATTTTGTCTTTTAATACAAACCCTCGATAGTAGGAAGATGAATTTTTTCTGAGGTGCTAGTTCTTCTTAATTGTTTAGTTGGAAATTTTTCAATATTCTTTAAATGATCTACTGACTTTTTCTCATTGTCTATTTCTGCATTTGTACGGTTAAGATATTGAGAAGTTTTAAAAATGGATCTTGATATAATGAGGTACTTAAACTTCAAGTGTTAATTGACTAATAGATCAATATTGTAAAAAACAATTTACAGATTCAAAATATTTTTTTTTTAAATGTTTGATTTTTGCTGACATGACATTCAAAAATAAAATTCCTTTAAATCATAAATTTTTTTTTTACTTTTATAAACAAATCATTTAGGCCTACTAACAACCACAACTTACTACCAGTTAAACATTTGTGAATTGGTTCAATTTTAAAACTCAATACCTAAAATGAACTCTTGATATAAATTGGGAATAAAACATCACAACAGAATTATAACCAATATAATTTTTGGTATTTGAACCATACTATAAGTCAAAGCTTTTATATTCCAAAAACATTTAAAAGTTTTTGACCGCTTTTAATCAAACATTTCAATATATTTTATAAGTCTACCAATACAAACAAATTTGCTCAACAATAAAATTTACTAACAATAAGTAAAACATACATGGAAAATGAACTGAAATATATTACTCGTTACAATATATATATATATATATATATATATATATATATATATATATATATATATATATATATATATATATATATATATATATATATATATATATATATATATATATATATATATATATATATATATATATTATATATATAATAAAATTAAGTTTTATGTTGTAAAATGCTTTGCATGTGCATTATATATATATATATATATATATATATATATATTATATATATATATATATATTATATATATATATATATATATATATATATATATATATATATATATATATATATATATATATATATATATAATATATATATATATATATATATATATATATATATATATATAAATAATAAAATTAAGTTTTATGTTGTAAAATGCTTTGCATGTGCATCATTTTAATATTCAAACAAAAACTGCCATTAATGTTTCAAAAATATTTCAGAAATACAATAGTCAATGGAATACAAAACACTAAAAGAAATGGTATATCCCGTGTTTTCAGACACAGAATTATTTATTTTGAAAATTTGAAAAAAAAAAAAAAAAAAAAAAAAGGAAGGCAGGGTAAAATTGGAAATTATATAAGTTAAGTGTTAAGTTCAGCATATATATATATATATATATATATATATATATATATATATATATATATATATATATATATATATATATATATATATATATATATATATATATATATATATATATATATATAATAATATATAAATATTTATATATATATATATATATATATATACGATTTTAGTGTCTTCAGAGGAATAGAACAGTTAATCAAAATATTCCCAAAGGTTCTTGAGAATTAATTTTAAATATTCAAAAATGTTCACTTACATTTTCTTCAATAAGGGTATTTTTCTATGTTTGGCCATGTTTGGTCAAAATTAAAAACAAATTGCAAGTAGATTGGAAATTAATTATATGAATAAAAATATAACAAATTTACAACAAAATTGAAAAACCTTTTTCTAGGATGTTGCAACTATCTTGCTCTTGATTGTAATCAACAAAGTTAAATCCGATTGTTTAGTTTCATTTTCATATCTAATACTATAAAATATTTGAAACAGAAATTTAACAGCTTAAACTGCACAACTTTTACTAAACTTTACAAAAAAATCCTACACTCCTTTTTCTTTCTAACAGTAAGCATTCTTGAAAACCCCAATTAGAATAAACTCCAAACTCAAATTTTACATTAAAATGTTCTATTATAACAATCATTTAACCAGACCAATCCTTAATGTGGGATTCAGACAGCCCCCATTCTGGAATCTTTGTTCTAAATCATCCACATTATATATATATATATATATATATATATATATATATATATATATATATATATATATATATATATATATATATATATATATATATATATATATATATATATATATATATATATATATATATATATATATATTACCTTCTTTTGTTGGTAAAACTGTTTTTTCTGAAGTGTCTGCATGCTTCAATTTATCAGGTGTGAAACCTTCTAATTGATTTTTAAGACTTTGATCTACCTTGGGTAAATCCTTAAGTGAGCTTTCAGTGTCTGCACTCATGGTACTTTAATATAAATATAAAAAAAGGTAAAAAACCTGCTATTGCCTAGAGAGCTAAAAGTTCTGTAAAAAAAATAAGAAAAATAAATAAAAACAAATAAAATGAAAATTAGAGCAATTAAGTACTGTACTTTTTTGGGATTAAACAAAATCAAATAAATACTTTAAATTTTTTTCCTTACTCTTTATTTTATATCTATACATTCGCTAAATGCTTACAAGTATCAATATGTGATTGTGAAACAAATGGTAAGAATTTTTAAGATAATTGTCAGGAATAATTTTTTTTCCATTTTATTAATACAGTGGAACTCCAATATTTGTCATTAATCCGTTCCCGAGGGGATGATGAATATCGAAAAAGACGAATATCGAACAATTTTTCCCATAGGAATTAACTAAAAATGGATTAATTCGTTCCCAGCCTCGAATTTTGCCTATCTATTCTTTAACAAAAAAAAAATTCACTCTAGAATCGATCTCCGAAATCATTTCAAACACTGTACAATTTAACTACAGTACATATTAGCCAGAGTACTGCCATAAATAATACGTAATACGCACTGTGTAGGCCTACATAAATCCTAAACACAAATAAAATTTTAAAAAGAAATTTTCCTTTTGGATGAGAAAAACAATGATTGTTATTAAGAGTTTTTATTTTTAAGGTTATAGGCAGGACGAATATTGACTTTTCAACGAATATCGAAAAAAAAGTTTGACAAAAAAACAGGGTGAATATCGAAAAAGACGAATAACTGGCGGGGACGAATATTGGAGTTCCACTGTACTGTATAGTTTTGTTATTCTCAATGAATATATGATACTCAAACTTAACTAATTTTGTTTTTATTAATTTTAATTTTGATTAGATGAAATAAAAAACTATATGGGATTCACATTTATTCATACACTTCAAATATGTTGGCCATAAGGGTAAAAATTTTAAAACTGAAGTTATATAAAGAAATGAACTACAAAAAAAAAAAATTAAAAAAAAAAAAAAAAATGGACTGCATATTGATAAGACTGAGATTAATTAGGTTGTATCTAAATCTACCTCATGATGCAATTCATATCTCTCATGCAACCTTAAAGATTATGTTAGGAAAGTAAATGGATCAAAATACATAGTGATCCACTGGACTATGTATTTATAAATTAGTATCAATATTTGCTTCAATGAATGAAATCAAAAAAAATATGTAAATGTGTTTCAGGACAGTCAAGAATAAACAGGTTATTGAGGAATACACACAAACTCTGAAGTGGTGCAACATTGAAACAGACTATAACAGGGTGAGTGGCTAAGAGTTTTCAGAAATTTTTTCAAAAAGAAATCTTTAGAAGGTAGTTAGAAAGTGATATTTAACTATTCTTATTGAAATATAAATCAATACCTAAATTTTACAAATAATAAAGCTGTTGGTAAACATGAAATAATCTATCATTTTTACACTTTAAAAGAATATAACTGAATATGGTACACATAAAAGTAATAAAATATCTAGTAATTTCTCTTTTATTCTAGGTTTCTAACCAGACCTCAAAAAACCTTTAACAATTTTTATATATTTCTGGCATGTAATAAAAAGTATTACAATTCTATGCATACAAGTTTAAAGTTTATCCTTTTTCTGCTAGAAAAAGTAAAAAATTAGACTATATTGTAAGTTATAATGATCTTATTCTAAGGTTTACTAATGGGTATTATTATCTTACTACACTACTATTATAATTATTAGAAGCATTTTGTAAGAAATGTATTTAAAATAGTGAAAGGTACAAATAATAATATTAAAAAAAATACCAAATTTTTGCAACCTTGAAATCTATAAAGTATCTTAATACACCAAGGTTCAATCTCAGCTTTGACCAGAAAATTTTGAAAATAATAAAAAATATTTTCTCTTGAAATCTACAGTTTTAGATTAAAATTTTCAAATTTTATCAAAATTTTGAACATTAAAACTACTTTAGAGTATAAAATTAGGAGTAATTTCAGTCATTTTATAACAAAAGTTTAGAAAAATTCATTATCTTCATGATAGGTCTAAAAAACTTTAAATTATTTTAAAAAGCTTTAAATTAATATTAAAGCTATTGTTACCAGTATTAATTGTAGTCTTTAACATAGGTATATAATGAAGGTATAGTAAAATTATTCTAAAAACTGAAGGTTACCCCTAATCAATATTGATAAATTGGAATTTTAAGCTTTGCAAGTTCTAAAAATTTTAATATATAATTATATAGAAAACCTTAATATAAATTAATATTTCTTTGTAATGAAATAAAACAATTTCATAATTTAAATTATACAACTAACAAATTACCTAATATGAAATGTGGCATTAGAAAACCTTAGATTTTGTGTATTTAAAATATTCAATTAATGGAGTATTGTAATCATGAATTTATAAAATCTAGTGTATGTAGGAGATTTATTATAAAGATTTATAAGGATTTGCAGTGATAGCCAATATATATATATATATATATATATATATATATATATATATATATATATATATATATATATATATATATATATATATATATATATATATATATATATATATATATATATATGTTAATATTTGGAGTGAATGTAACTAGGAATGTAATTGATCATTTATGAGACTATCAGTATATTACTGATAAAGGTATGGTACATTTTTCAAATTATACTTTTAAAGACCCTGATTAGTTATACTGTTTTTTCCTTAGACTAGTATCATAAATAGAAAATGCCTTGAACAATAGTTTTAGGATTTTGACTTTAGGAAAATAATTTTTGCATATTCGATTTTGCTGAAATTTAATTAATTTATTAAATTGCAAAGAATGAAAAATTATAGAATTGTAATTAATTAAAAGCTGTCCATGAGTTATAAACTGGAAAAGGGGATCACTGCTAGTGAATAAAATGTGACAAAGAAAGTAGGAGGATCCTATTTCTGATATTAAAAGAAAACTTCCAAATTAAGAATTTTTTTTTATATACCTATATACAATATTTGGGGTGAATTAGACAATTATAAAGTTCTAAAAATATTTTTTTTCCCCTAAAATTTGGCAGCAAGATACCCTATGATTATTAGTTTTACAAATTTATGTTTTATTTTTTCAGTATTTGTTTACTTCATGATAAGAAATGAATACTTTTTCAATCTATAACATCTATGAATACGAACTAAACAATTTAATTAAGGATGTTTGGACAAATAATTTTTATATTTCATCACTACATATGGGATGGTAATATGTAAATTAATAATTGAGTACCATGCATTAATAATTATTTTAAATTTTTTTATCAAGCAGGCTTCATAAGGACATCCTTAATTAAATTTCCCTTAATTTGTGTTTATAGATGTTTTAAGTTAAAAAATATTTATTTCCTACCATGAAATAAATTAACATTTTTTCCATTTTTTTAAATAAAATTGAAACGTAGGAGGTTACTTAGTCTCAACTATCAACAGTGGTTCGGATTTCCATTACTAGACAAAGGGGAAAGTAAATTAAAAAGGACTTAAATTGCATAAAGTAGTTTATGAACAGCCCCTTTTTGAAACAATGGACAAAAATTTTAAATCTAAGATAGGTATTTTATTTCTGGTTCACCGAGTCTCAATAGGCCCATATGGATTTTATATATATATATATATATATATATATATATATATATATATATATATATATATATATATATATATATATATATATATATATATATATATATATATATATATATATATATATATATATATATATATATATATATATATATATATATATATATATATATATATATATATATATATATATATATATAGGGACTAAAATTTTACTTCCACAATTTAATACCAAAACTTATATATAAGTCTATTAAATTTAATTTTTTTCCTTTAATATGATAGCCAGGTGTCCATCCTAACCCTGGCAAAAATATATTGATCCAAACTCTTATTTTGATATATATATATATATATATTATATATATATATATATATATATATATATATATATATATATATATATATATATATATATATATATATATATATATATAAAGGGACGAACCAGGACTGGAATTTTACCAGGGTCTCCCAAATTTGGCCAGGGCCAAGGTGGCATAAAATTTGTAGAGGTCAAAAGCACTGAAATTTTAGGTTAAGAAAATTAGATTTTTTTATAAGGAAGGAGTAGAATAATTCACATTCACTTAATGATTGTATGCATTTTTCTGAAAAAAAAAAAATAAATAAATATCAGAAAATTACAGATTTTTGTATGTTTGAAAAACTACAAAAAAAAAAAATTTTTTTTTTGATTCACAAGTTATTCAAGTTTTCTAAGGTAAGACCCTAAGTTAAACTTTAAAAAATATAAGATATAAAATTATCAATATAACCTGTATTTATGCATAGTTACTTTATTGCTGTGTATCAAATTTGTATTATTCAGCTGCATATTTCAAAATTATGTTTATACTTTCAGTCACTAAGGCTAAAAGATCAGGTACAGCAGTATTGGAGTACTTTTCAATGTTTCAGGATAGGCTCGAAATAGCTAAATGTAACATCTGCAGCCAGGAAATTAGAAGAGGTCTGGTACCCCAAATAAAAATTTTTCAACCAAATCTTTATGGTGTCATCTATAAAATCAAAACACCAAGATGAGCATTCACTAGCAGATGAGGATCGGTCAAAGAAACAGAAAAAAAAGATATTGAAAAAAACAAGAAAAATCTTAATTTTCTTATATTTTATTTGATTTAATCCACCGTTAAAAAGTATAATTTGCAATTTTAACCCTGGCAAGTAAACTCCGGTTTTCTGATTATTAGCCGGGCCGGGGTTGGCCGGGGCTCCGGTCGGTCCATATATATATATATATATATATATATATATATATATATATATATATATATATATATATATATATATATATATATATATATATATATATATATATATATATATATATATATATATATATATATATATATATATATATATATATTCCTTTAAATTGACGGTTAAACCTTAAGCCATTATAAGAATTAAAATAAAGCCATGTCATAATTTAAAACTTTTACAAAAAGAGAGGCTATTCTTTCATAAAAGAAAAAAGCCTGACACCTTTAATATCTCTATTTAAATTTTTTTAATTACATTATGGTAATTAAATAATAATTAAAAAAAACTGCAACGAAAAAGTACATCCGATTTCTGTTTTAAGAGTATTTAAATTATAATAAAAAACTTCACAAAATTTTAAAAATATTAAGAGAAAATATGAACAACGCAACTTCAACGCAAACTGCTTCACCACCGACTCAAAATTCCAATTTTTAAGATTCAGTTACCGCCGAATATGACACACCTTCAAAGAATGACTCACAACGTTTCACTAACTCTCTTAAAGAAGAATATTAAAAAAGTGCAAATTAAGCTCTGTTTTTAAAGAAAATTTCTTTTTACTTGTGTAATCTGAAAAAATATATTGTTAAATTGATTATTTTTAAAGAAATAATCTGAATAGAGCATAAGTTTTTTAAATAACAGAAGAAAGCAAATGTGGAATGTATTTATTATGACGTCACAAAATAGACACAATATAGAAGCACCACGATATCATTATTCATATACATATATATATATATATATATATATATATATATATATATATATATATATATATATATATATATATATATATATATATATATATATATATATATATATATATATATATATATATATATATATATATATATATATATATATATATATATATATATATATATATATATATATATATATATATATATATATATATATATATATATATATATATATATATATATATATATATATATATATATATATATATATATATATATATATATATATATATATATATATATATATATATATATATATATATATATATATATATATATATATATATATATATATATATATATATATATAATATATATATATATCCACAGCGAAACTGAGTATTTAAAACAAAATATATGAGTTGATATTTTTTTTTAACATAACTATCAAGACTAAGAAATTAGTTAAATAAAATGAAAATATTCATGCTTTGCAAGATGTTTATCTAATTAAGAAGACAGTAAGTTATAAAAATAAAAAATAAATGTCAGTGAAAGTTTTTTTTAAGTATGTATGAGGATGGAAACTAAAAAATAATTGATATCCTTAAATATGTTGCGTGCTTATGTGTGTGTTCTAACTGTTCATATTGATAAAAATAACATTGGATACAATAAAGCAGCTGAACTATCAGTTGATAAAGTGTGATGGACTCAGTGATTGAAAATAAATTGAATAAGAAACATGAATTCATGAATGCTATCAAGTTCAATGGAATGATTGGATTAGTAAGACGTCATGAATAGTGTTGGGAAGCTTTGTCTTTCAGAAAAAATATTTTCCTTAGATTTTTGGCACAATATTTTGAAAAAAGATAGTACTTGTAAGTGATTTTATTCCTTTGAGTCACTAGGATATTATACAATTCACTGATTGAATCATTGAAACATAAGACTTATCAGTCAGAAAACTAGATTATGGTAGGTGAGTATTAGTGTATTCTTTGGTTGAACTAAAATCTAAGAGGCTGTGATTTAACACCACCACTAAAAAATTGACCATTTATTAGAAAGCTTGCTTCTTCCGACAACCAACGTAAGAAATTAAATATGAAATGAGGAAGGAACCCAGCTGTAAAATATAAAACTACATCAATAAATATACAGTACCTGTCACTTTAAGTTTGTGACAATGTTTACACATCTATTAAACATGTCCCAGCACTCATTGATTATATACAGGGTGAATTTTATGAATTTGGTACAGCTACTACTATACTACTACTACAACTGTTACTACTACTACTACTACTACTAATAATAATAATAATAATAATAATAATAATAATAATAATAATAATAATAATAATAATAATAATATATGCAGTGGCGGAGCTAAGGTCGTCGGGAACCCCCGTAAGATTTTCCCATGGAGGCCTCCTCATATATATATATATATATATATATATATATATATATATATATATATATATATATATATATATATATATATATATATATATATATATATATATATATATATATATATATATAAGTATTTCGTTTTATACTCGCACAAGGGTCTCCGTCGGGGAGGCTCCCCCGCATTTCGTGGTCAACGGGAGTTCTTATCGCCACCACTGTATATATGGCAGGCATTATTTGAGGGATGAGCATACTGGATAATTTCCCAGGGCAACATATTACCAACCAAGGGTTCCTAAGTGAGATATGAACAATGAGGTAATATTAAGTCTTTTTAAAATAAATCTCCCGAAGTTTAAAATAACTTAGATGGGTTAATTAAAGATAGAAAGATAAGGTATATAAGCATGTAAAATACGTTCTTTCTAGTATTACATTTGTATCAAATATGATACAAATGATTAATGAGGGGTATAGAAAATCCCAAAGAACCACTGATTTTTATGTCCTTTCCATCTGTGATAAAAGAGAGGAAGGGGGTAGCAGAGAACCCAAATCCCAAATACGGATATATAATATATATATATATATATATATATATATATATATATATATATATATATATATATATATATATATATATATATATATATATATATATATATATATATATATATATATATATATATATATATATATATTAGACGACCCGACCTGGAAATCCTATCCCGACTATAGCAAGAACAAAAGTGAAAGTTGAAAATGTGAGGCGACTCTAAATGCAAAAGAGGAAATAAATTTAAAATTAGTGCAAGAATGGAGTGTCGAACTCTAACCATTGATATGTGAATTGAAAGGATTAGAAGAGTCACCGAGAAAATCGTTAATGGAAACTAAGATCAAGAAAGAGCGTAAGATAAGAGAGAACCCTGATTACACTACCACCATTGATAAGGAACGAAGAGTAGTTTTCTTATCGATAACTGTCGATATGGAATGATTAGAAGAAGATTAAACATGAGTAAGAAAAGTAAAGGAGGTAAAAGAATTAGAGCCAAGAGAGCAACGACGCATACCTTACCAAGTCAAAAGTACTGAATATGTCAAGCACGTACCGTGCATCGCCCAGGATTCTCCATGGTCTATTAGGGCAGAAGACCAGAAATCATTTAGGTAGGAAAGAATATGACCAGTTGACTTCGAGCATCGTAAAACATACTAATGATATGAAAGAATTAGAAATGAGAATCCATAAATTATCCAGAAAATAAGAGTTCAAGAGAGTTTCAAAGATCTTAGACAAAGCGAAGGTGGGAGCTGTAGGACGATAATTAGGAGAATCAAAACTGTCACCTTTAAGAAGAGGTTTTACATAAGTGAATGAAAGGGTTAAGAATGATTTTCTTTTATTTTGTAGTATATTTGTTTTTACACTATTTCTGGTTCTACATTTGCATTAAATAATGAAGTTTATTTAGAACTCTAGCTGAATGAGGCGTAATGTAGACATTTTTTTTTAATAACTATCATTAATGTTTAGCATTATTTTCTTTTCCTAATTTCCTAATTCTTTTTTAATAGGGTTTGCCAGTGTATAGAGAGGTTGAGGTTTAGAAATTAAATTGCGAATTCTGAGAGAAATAACCCAAAAAATAGAAACGAAAGAAAGTGACCTACATAAAAATTATATTTAAATACGTTTAGCAAAGCTTGTGATCCGCAATGTATGCAGAAATCTAGTCATAAAATATGACACAATTTACCTTTTTCGAATACTGAACATCTGCTACAATACAAAACTGTCCTGATAAACTATGTAATAAATACTTATAGATATACTTTTATATACACCAATAAAGACACACATTTCATTTTACACACACACACACACACACACATATATATATATATATATATATATATATATATATATATATATATATATATATATATATATATATATATATATATATATATATATATATATATATATATATATATATATATATATATATATATATATATATATATATATATATATATATATATATATATATATATATATATATATATATATATATATATATATATATATATATATATATATATATAATATATATATATATATAATATATATATATATATATATATATATATATATATATATATATATATATATATATATATATATATATATATATATATATATATATATATATATATATATATATATATATATAATATATATATATATATATATATATATATATATATAGTATAGATAGATAGATAGATAGATAGATAGATAGATAGATAGATAGATAGATAGATAGATAGATAGATAGATAGATAGATAGATAGATAGATAGAGAGACATCTAAATTTGTTAGACTGCATATCCAGAGATCCCAAACTTTATTTTTCAACTCAAATGTATTTAGGTAAGCCCTCATGAATTATATAACATCAACAGATAACCTGCAAAGAATGATAGCTTGCTATTAAAATGCTTATCTGTTTAAATTTCAAAATTTCTTTTTATCGAAACAAGTATGTGGAAGTACAAATAGTTTTACATATTACATATATATGTTTTGTATATTCAAATGTGAAAAAGTTTCTGACAGTGAGTACTGGGACTTTGATTTGCTCCTGTGATTTCCTGGACTTTAGGGTTCTCTGAACCCTGGGGACGGTTTAGTAAATAACTATACGGAAGGCAGAAGGTCTCTTCACTATTTATACCATTATACAGAAATGTTGAAATAATTTTTTTCATACATTTTCCACCACTCACAGACAAAGAAAGTTAGAAAGGGGGAAAGGGGGAAAGGGGGAACTTAAACTATTAAAGGACTAGACAAGCATCATCCTCAGTAAACTTCTAAGATGGCCAGAAAATGCAAGCTTTAAAGTGAGGGAGTTTAAATAGACATAGAAGGAAGTTCACAGTACAGAAGCCACCCAGCAGGGAAATAAATTCAGATCAGCCAGAATTAAATCGGAGAGTCGAAAAAGAGCAGTTCTAGATGCAAATTAAAATGAATGGAGAATAAAACTTATAGTCACCAGAGTAAGAATGAATTGGGATAGAACCTAGAAGAGCAGTTGAGGAGGTAGTTAATGAAAAATTGAAGTTAAGTAGAAGGCAGAACAGAATAATGAGAAACCCCACGATTAACAGAGAAGGAAAAAAGAAATCTCTCCATCATCAACTACAAAAATAGAACGATTAGAGAGAAAACTAGAGAAGAGCAGCAAAGTGAGGTATTAAATCCGAAGGAAGGAACCTTAGAGAATAGTTACGTCGCAAACCTTGGATACGTCGAGCGATACCACACATGACTCCTCCGTAATCCCTAAGGGCAGAGGATCATGGATTAATAAGAATGGATATAAATCACAAGCTGACCTCAAAAGTAATAAATCACTGGTTGCAATTCTTTTCCCTTATATATTTATAACTTTCTAAAAACGAATATTAAATATGGGCATTTGGGACCATTAAATAATCGTTCTTTCAGAGCCATATCCTCGAAATATTTTCATTCCATAAATATATAAATAAATAAATAAATAATAAAATAAAACTATTTTTTTTTTTTGAAAGATGTATATTACATTTTTTAAAAAAGAGTTTTTTAAATTGATTCTAACCTCTCTCAATTTTTGAAAATGAAAAATTGTTTACACATCCTCTATTTTCTTTTGTGATCTCCAATATATATATATATATATATATATATATATATATATATATATATATATATATATATATATATATATATATATATATATATATATATATATATATATATATATATATATATATATATATATATATATATATATATATATATATATTATATATATATATATATCTATATATATGTATATATATATATATATATATATATATATATATATATATATATATATATATATTATATATTATATATATATATATATATATATATATATATATATATATATATATATATATATATATATATATATATATATATATATATAATATATATATATATATATAATATATATATATATATATATATATATATATATATATATATATATATATAATATATATATATATATATATATATATATATATATATATATATATATATATATATATATATATATATATATATATAATATGTATGTGTGTGTGTGTGTGTGTGTGTGTGTGTGTGTGTGTTCAGGTTATTTTATCACTCACCTCATCTATTTTTATTTCTATTATTCAGAAATGTTTTTAAATATTTATCCAAAGAAAGAGTATTTTGTCTAACGGGAAAACAAAGATTGTACGTATGGAAATAAAAGCTATTTGAGCTATATTCCACAGTCAAGATATTAAAGTTCTCCAGGAAAGGAATTGAGGACGTAGATTCTTTGTAAAGGTACGTAAGTTATTCCTAAGGTCAAAAGTTTAAGATTGTTTGGCATATGACCTTTTTAAATTGGTAATGTTAAATGTCTAGGAATGTGAAATCTTTAAAAAGAAATATATTTACCATGCGATGAAGAAATGGAGCAATAAAAAAAAATAGCGGAGGAAAAAGTTATCTGCATCGAAAGAAAGAAAATACATGAAGGGTGGGGAGAGAGAGAGAGAGAGAGAGAGAGAGAGAGAGAGAGAGAGAGAGAGAGAGAGAGAGAGAGAGAGAGAGAGAGAGAGAGAGAGAGAGAGAGAGAATCATATTTCAAGCGAAAGAGAAATGCTTCCCCTTCGTAACTTTTGACTTCTTCATTATATAAAAGTTTCTTGATGTATTATTGACATATTGCAGACGATATATAAAGTTAAGATATAAATTTCTTGCTTTGTAACACGAGAACCTAATTCAAAGAACTATAAAAGTAATGTCGAAGTGGCATCGTAGGATGAAGAAATTTTTTTTTTTTAGAAAAAAAACATAAAAACAAGTCTTAAAAACTTAATCATTTTATAGATATATTTTTATTTTATTAGTGAAAAACTTCTTAAGGAAATCAACTACCCAGAGACCCAGTTACTCTATTTCAGGGTACTAATTGCTCTTTATTTTCTCTAGATATTTTTCTTGACTTGACTACTCATATTAGTTTAAGCGTAAAAAGAGCTCCTTTCACAATAGTTATAAAAAATATGTCCTTGAATATTATTAGAAAAGAATATACCATACAGACTTACAGGAAAAACTGTACCAGGTATCTGTTTATATACCTAACTCTTCTGAGTTACTTTAAAAAACTCAAATTAGTTCTACATAATATTTTTAAAATTTTCTATATATATATATATATAATATATATATATATATATATATATATATATATATATATATATATATATATATATATATATATATATATATATATATATATATATATATATATATATATATATAACTACGAGCATGTATTGGATTAACTCTGCTTGTCGTCGTTCACTTCAGGAACTCGAGTTACCGTTGACTTCAGACTAAAAAAACTCATGCAACTCGTCCTTTATACTGAAATTGGACAAAATTTATTTTCTGTGAAATTTAGAACTTTCTTTCTCCGTAGAAAATATATTAATCTTTCTAGTTTATCTTCGTCATGTTCCTTCTGGCAATTTGCAAAAAATCTCAAGTCTACATTTGCTTCTTCCTCCTCCTCTCTTATGGGATTTCCCGACGACACTACTGCTGTATTAAATTCTTCTAAAACTGAACTTTTCCCTTATTAAACCTTTTACCTCTAATTCCATTCTTAACTAATCTGGAACTACAGTCCTATGTCTATCATCGTATTTTCCTTATAAAGATGTTATTTCTGCTCTCTATGAACTTAACACTTAGAACGTGTATGGTACTAATGGTATCCTTTCTGTTATTCTTAAAATCTGTGACTCAGAGCTTGCACTCTTTTGATAAATTGAATTGTCTGTCTTTTCGACTTGGACCTTTCCTTCTTGCTGGAAGTTTGATTTCAATCCACCTGTGTCATAAAATGGTGAACCCTTCTCAACTCTCTAACTGTCGTCCTATCTCTTTAACCTCTATTTTTTCTAGTGTTTTCGAATCTATCCATAACAGAAACCTAACAGAAGCCTCTTGATTCTTCTCATCTTTCGTAAAGAACGTTCTACTGGCAATCGTTTCCCCATCTTCCTGATTTTGGGTTATCTGCTCTTCTGCATTTCGGAGAATCTTTAACTGTGGAGTTAGACATATTTAAAGCTAACGAATAGAGTCTGGCACAAAGCTTTGATTCCCAAACTTCTCTCTTTCGATATCTATTCTTTTCTCTTGTGACCTTATCTCTGATTTCCTTTTTGGTCGTTCAATAATAGCTGTTGTAGAGCCACAGTTAATATTTTAAATCTATTAACAATGGTGTCCTCAAAGTTCTGTCTTATCCCCAACTCTTTTTCAAGTTTTTATCAAAGACTTTTCTCTGTCACCTCATCACCTATTCTTTCACTGATGATTTCACTCTCCATAATGTCTTTCGCTTTGCATGGAATCCTAATTAACTTTAAACATTCACTTCTGGAAAGTTTAGCTTTGGAGCAACTGTTCTTTTATCTTTTTTTTGCATTTTTATTTGGGGCAGTGAAAATATAGCTGCTTCAATACCTCAACAAATCAGTTCATTCCTCCACAAAATCTTTTTCATATATATATATATATATATATATATATATATATATATATATATATATATATATATATATATATATATATATATAATATATATTATATATATATATATATATATATATATATATATATATATATATATATATATATATATATATATATATATATATATATATATATATATATATATATATATATATATATATATATATATATATATATATATATATATATATATATATATATAATATATATATATATATATATATATATATATATATATATATATATATATATATATATATATATATATATATATATATATATATATATATATATATATATATATATATATATATATATAGCCAGTAATATGTGGGAGAATTTCAGATATTGGCACATTCGTTATGCATCCTAATTAGTCGATAAAAATATTCAGTCAAATTTTAGTAAATTTTTATTAACAGTATTTAACGGTAAAACATTTGATTTAATAAATAAATAATAATAATAACAAATAATAATAATAAATTGTAAATAATAATATTAATAAATAATAATTTAATAAATTATTTTTTGAATTGAATTTCAAAAACTCTTCAATTGTTAGCTTTGATTGAGCATAATATTTATTAATGAAAAATTCGAAAATTAGAAACGTTTATTAACAACATCAGCAAAGACAATAACAACAACTACAACAGAAACAACAACAACAATTATAGCACAATAGTGACAGCATCAACAGCAACTACAACAATAATAACATCAACAACAACAACAGCGACGTCAACAATAACAACAATAGAAGCAACAACGAAAACAACAGTAACAACAACAGTAAAGACAACAAC
>SEYY01008881.1:377500-382500 GCA_009176605.1 Armadillidium nasatum
TATATATAATATATATATATATATATATATATATATATATATATATATATATATATATATAATATATATATATATATATATATATATATATATATATATAATATATATATATATATATATATATATATATAATATATATATATATATATATATATATATATATATATATATATATATATATATATATATATATATATATATATATATATATATAATATATATATATATATATATATATATAGTTTTTTTATTTATATTTGATACTTTTTGTAACCTACATAATTGAAAGACAAATATGCAGGAAGGACCATTTTTTATATATATTTGAAACCTATAATTTCATAATAATAATAAATATAATAATAATAATAAATAATAATAATAATAATAATAATAATAATAATAATAATAATAATAATTAACAATAATAATAATAATAATAATAATAATAATAATAATAATAATAATAATAATAATAATAATAATATATAATAATAATAATAATAATAATAATAATAATAATAATAATAATAATAATAATAATAATAATAATAATAATAATAATAATAATAATAATAACATATATTAAAATTACCGGTGGTTATATAAGGGAATGAAGTATGGAGGTTGAACGCTAGGAAGAGAGAGAAAAAAAAGTTTTCGAAATGAAAGGTCTGAGAGCGGTTTGAGGTGTTGGTAGAAGAGATAGAGTCAGGAATGTTAGAATAAAGGAAATGTGTGGATGGAGAAAGAGTATGGTTGAGAGAGATGAATAAAGTATACTGAGATGGTTTGGACATGTTTGTAGGATGAATGAAAAGAGAATGAAAAAAAAGGTATTTGTTTCAGAAGTGGAGGGTGTGAGAGATAGGGGAGACCGTAGGGAGGTTGGATGAGTAATGTCAAGGAGCTGTTAAGGGATAGAGGGATAAATTGGGAGGAGGGTGTGCGGTTGACAGAGGATAGGAATGAATGGAAAAGATTGGTGGAGGAGTGAGTGAGTGTTTGAATGGATGTGGCCTTCGATAAACACCACCGCACGATTGCGGGAAAGGTTGTAGGTATTAAAAAACAAATAATAATATATTAATATATATATATATATATATATATATATATATATATATATATATATAATATATATATATATATATATATATATATATATATATATTATATATAATTATTATATATATTATTATATTATTATTATTATTATTATTATTATTATTATTATTATTATTATTATTATTATTATTATTATTATTATTATTATTATTATTATTATTATTATTATTATTATTATTATATCATCACCCTATAACTTCTATATATAAATATTCAGTACTAGCAACCCTAAAGAAAACATAAGAAATATTTAAATACTGATTACCTTATGTCTTGAGAAACGTAGTTAATAATATGGGATCCAAAAAGATTTTCTATGCGTCTTTCTGATTCCTGGTGCTCAGTTCTTCGACATTTCGGTCAATCTTATCTATGGCATCTGACACATCGAAAACAGATAAAAACATGGTTGTTTTCGATGCCTCAAAAATTCGATTTACTTCATCCATTTTTTTCGACGTAACCTTCCTTACAGATCTTGAGATTATAAATATTCTACTGTCCTTTCTCTGTATGTAAACAGTTTTTACATTTCCTTTCTCATATATATATATATATATATATATATATATATATATATATATATATATATATATATATATATATATATATATATATATATATATATATATATATATATATATATATATATATATATATAATATATATATATATATATATATATATATAGTGAATAAATGTTTAAGCATTCTCAAAGTACAGAAACTTAATTTCATAAGACTCTAAAGTAAGTTTAAAGGTATTTGAAAGCTATAATAAATAAATCTTACCATACACACACACATACACACACACACACCAAAAAAATCAAAAATGTATCTTATAAAACCTATATATAAAGACTATTTTGAATTGTTTCTGTTATGTGGGTTAAGGACTATGAGAGCCTCTGCCAAAGTCTCCCATCTAAATATTTTATCCATTTCCGAAACTTTAACAAAACAGGTGTAATTTTTCGCAAGCAGGAAGTACCTCGCTTTGCAGGAACAGAAGGAAATCTATATTTATGTTTATATAAATTACAGCCACAGGAACGGAGAGGAAGTTAAACTTACCTTAACAATAGAGACAGACACACTAACGAAGATAGAGAAAGTATAAGAAAGAGAAAGAGACATTGACTTATATGAGTAGATATAAATGTAATGAAAAAGCAGATAGAAAGAAAAATATAAGATATGAATTACATTTAAAGAAAAAAAACACAAACGAAATGACAGAAAGAGGAAATATACAGAAAGAGAGAAATAACAGAGAAAAACAGAGAATAAAAAAAAAAAGACACACATTCATAGAGTAACAAAGGTGAATATTTCAGTTAGAAATAGAAGGGGGAATGCATTGTTCTTGTGAAAGTGATAGAGAAGAGTAAGGGGGGTGGAGAGAAGAAAAGAGAAGAGATAGATAGATAATAATAGATAGATAGATAGATAGAGAGAGACAGAGAGAAATAACACTATATAATTACTAATTACGTTCTGTCAAGGACACTGACATACACAATGACGTGTGCACATGTAATAATTATCAAATATTAACTATCTTTTACTGTAGAGAAAAATAATGAATCAAAATCTTTCATAAATATTTTCATTGAATATTCCAACGATTTATATTCATTAATATACTGTATTTAATAATAATAATAATAATGATGATAATAATAATAATAATAATAATAATAATAATAATAATAATAATAATAATAATAATAATAATAATAATAATAATATAATAATATAATTATTTTTTATTTTTTTATTATTATTATTATTATTATTATTATTATTATATTATTATTATTATTATTATTATTATTATTATTATTATTATTATTATTATTTATGAAGATAGGTATATTTTATGCTAGTGAAAAAAAATTTAGAAACGAACAATAGTTTTGCATTTAAAAAAATGAAGATTTTAAGATGACAAAAATACTAAAAATTATGAAACTTTTAAGTAAATTGGTGTGAAATTTCGAAACAGTCGAAGTCAATTCCATTATTAAAAATGAAATTCGAGATTTAGGCCTATGACTTAAGATCAAGTATGAAGAAGTTAGAGTTTGATTGCGCACTTTCAAAACTTTACCCCTAGAAGAAGATCAGCAGTTAACAGGGACCTAAAAATCTCTCAGCTTTTAACAATTACTTCCCACAAAATTCCTGCCATAGGGAACAGTGGGAAGTTGTAGTGACAGGCCAGCAAACCGGCTACGTAAGAAAAGAAGCTGCTTGAATTTCCAAGGCTCCTCCTCGCGCAGGACCTAAGAAGATTCTGTAGGAGTAGCATCTGACAGGAAACAATAATAATAATAATAATAATAATAATAATAATAATAATAATAATAATAATAATAATAATAATAATAATAATAATAATAATAATAATAATAATAATAATAATAATAATAATAATAATAATAATAATAATAATTAATAATAATAATAATAATAATAATAATAATAATAATAATAATAATAATAATAATAATAATAATAATAATAATAATAATAATAATAATAATAATAATAATAATAATAATAATAATAATAATAATTAATAATTTAATAAGAAAAAACATGATTATGCCACATTAGACTGTGCTTATGCTTTTTAAATAATAATAATAATAATATATAATAATAATAATTATATAATAATAATAATAATAATCGCTTCAAGTTCAACAGGTTTCGATTGGAAAATAATTTTATTATTTAAAAGGTGTTGTAAGTAATAAAACTCGTTTACGTTTTACAATATCTCTTTTTATGATTTTCAGTTTTTATATTTGAGAAAATAAGAAAGAATAAAGGTAAATAAAATGGAAAAAAATCAACAAATTTTTAAGCTTCACACCTTTTGTATTGAAGTATGTTAACTGTACTCTGAAGTATGTTAACTGTACTCTACGACATTATATATATATATATATATATATATATATATATATATATATATATATATATATATATATATATATATATATATATATATATATATATATATATACTATATATATATATATATATATGGATTCGGCTGTCGTCGAGAGAGGACGTTTTTAAAAACAGATGGGAAAAAAAAAGGACATCAGTTGGAATATTGAGAAGAGAAGAGAAGAGAAGAGTTTTGGATTATATATATATATATATATATATATATATATATATATATATATATATATATATATATATATATATATATATATATATATATATATATATATATATATATATATATATATATATATATATATATATATATATATATATATATATATATATATATATATATATATATATATATATATATATATATATATATATATATATATATATATATATATATATATATATATATATATATATAGTGTGTATGTGTGTGTGTGTGTGTGTGTGTGTGTGTGTGTGTGTGTGTGTGTGTGAGTCATGCATGAATATCTCGAACGAAAAATATTTCTTATCTTTTCTGTTCTTCTTCCTTATATGACTTATCTAAAGAGTGAACTTAATTTTAAGTTAATAAATAAATCGGTATTTGGAAACTTGCAGACAACCACTTGATACTTTGTTGGTATTGTTGATGTTCATGCAAATGTTGTTGTCACTGGTTTGGGTTCTTGTTATTGTTGGTGGAGAAAGTTTCCTTTATATGTCGTCTTATAATAAAATCAAAAAATAAAAATATTGATGTTATTTAGTATATAGACATCACTTTATACATACACATCTACATACACACCCACACACCCATATATATATATATATATATATATATATATATATATATATATATATATATATATATATATATATATATATATATATATATATATATATATA
>SEYY01008881.1:390000-422500 GCA_009176605.1 Armadillidium nasatum
CAAATACGCCGGTGCGGCACAGCGCGGTGCGGCGCAGCGCAGTGCGGCACTCAGTTTCAGTGCTCTGCTGCGGTGCTTGCGGTTTGGTGCTGCATGCATCTAACCATAGTTTACGATGCGAAAATTTTCAATATATATATATATATATATATATATATATATATATATATATATATATATATATATATATATATATATATATATATATATATATATATATATATATATATATATATATATATATATATATATATATATATATATATATATATATATATATATATATATATATATATATGACTCATAATCAAAATAATTTTCAAGTGTCTCTTATAAGACAAGTGGTTTTCTGTCGACGTAAATTCATCGTTGATATCACGTAATTGAAGAAATTGACCGTTTAATATAGTACCATGGTTTCAGTCAGAACATACGTCATTATGACGTTATATTTGAGTTTCAAGGGTCCATCTTCAATTTTCGCTGCAGCGAGAAGAAAATTACTGCAGCAAAATTCAATGAACACGATTTATGGGACACTTTTCTTTAGCAATCTTTAAAATCCTTAAAGAATCTTGACCGTGAAGCACTCGCTCAATCTCTCTGATATGCTTTCCAACTACGTGAATAGTTTTGGACACATTCTCAGACAACCAAGCTGCAAAATTAGTTTAGTTAGGTAAGGTTAGGTGAAATTAGGTTAGGTTTCAAAGTGTAGATAGGTTAACAATAACTGAATGCAGAGACGGTCTGTCTAACTATATAAACGAACGTACTAACAGAAGAGCCGAGGGCAAAATATATCTTATATACACATTAATAAAAGGCAAATTTTGCCGAGCGAGAGTGAGTCATAATACTTTCCACTCGAAAGAAAAAAAAATCGGACGCACCTTGTTGGGAAAACTGGGGGAAATGGGAGAGAATTGGGGATAACTGTGTGAGAATGCGAGGGAGGGAATAATACTGTAGAAATTTTGTATATATGTATGCATGTGTGTATATGGCTGAAAGTTTACTTTGTGCATCTGCTTGCCTATAAAATTATGAAAATCTATTGTAAACTCAAACATATGTGTATGCTTGCCTGTGTGTATGTATATGGCTGAAAGTTTGTGTGTGCATCTGCTATCCTCTAAAATTATGAAAGCCTATTGTAACGTATACATATGGCGTAAATTAAAACGACAATAAAACTATACTTAATAACTGAAGAGTACTTAGGACTTCATAATCCTCAAAAAACACATTAAAATTACATAATAAAAATATTAGCTGCTTAATTACCAAAATATTTATAAAAATTTTCCGACATTGGTACACAGATGTGTTTAACAATAAATAGCGAAATGTCAGCTTACTGGCTTATTCAAACCCTTAGGATATATATATATATATATATATATATATATATATATATATATATATATATATATATATATATATATATATATATATATATATATATATATATATATATATATATATATATATATATATATATATATCTTAGTTTCGAACTATATACCTCATGAGCAATAGCTTGAAACTCTACCACTGAACCAAACACCGAAATCGGAAGCTGTGATAAGTGAAATAAATAAATAAATTTAATATATATATATATATATATATATATATATATATATATATATATATATATATATATATATATATATATATATATATATATATATATATATATATATATATATATATATATATATATATATATATATATATATATATATATATATATATGTGTGTGTGTGTGTGTGTGTGTGTGTGTGTGTTGTGTTCGGAATTCTTCTTAGAACACCCATTGCTTAATTAAAACCTTGTAAGAGAGAAATAATATGATTCTTCTAAGAACTCGAGAAAAGGAAATACTTAGAATATTAAGAACATAAGAAGATTTGGACTGTGTGATTTCGAAGATGTTGCCGAAAGTTGTGAGGAAGATTAATGTCTAGTAGATAGATGAAGAAACTGTGTTTTTGAGACATTGAAAACGATCATATTTTCTGCCTCTTGACTAGAAATACTAGAAAGATAATTTAATATTAATGTCATTTCCTAATGAACTAGTTAAAAAAAATGTTATATGCACCAACCACTCTTTAATTATTTTAAAGGATGAAAGATATCATTTTACAACAACAAGTACAGTGCAACCGTAAATAAATCCGGAAGAATGCTATACAGATAGAAGGGGAAATTCCGAAAGAGGGAAGTTTTCAGATCAATCATTTTTGCCAGACTATACCAAAGGCGTTCGGTAAGTCTAGCGATACAGAAAAAAGATTCACTAATATGAAGAACAGTAGGAGACCAAGGGTAAAAGAGAAAGAAAAGAATATGACCAATAGATCATACTGGAAACCATACTAGTGATCTAAATAAGAAAAGATTAAAAGATTTGAGAAGCTTCCTGATCTTCCTTTGTTTCTTTTAGACTTTTAAAGATTATCGCCCTCTCACGGGTAAGGCTATTTTCATGCAGGGGGGAGAAAATCTAGAAGGGAATCTATTCTAGTTCAAGACTAACGAAACTTCTTAAAGTTAATATAGATTCAGGTTTTAAAAAGGAGAAGATAAAATACATGAGGAAAAATAGATGACGGTAAGTAATTTCCCAAAACAGACGTGGCTGGAAAAAAAGAACCATAACCAGCAAACCTGGAGGTACGAATAGCCAAGCAATATATATATATATATATATATATATATATATATATATATATATATATATATATATATATATATATATATATATATATATATATATATATATATATATATATATATATATATATATATATATATATATATATATATATATATATATATATATATATATATATATATATATATATATATATATATATATATATATATATATATATATATATATATATATATATATATATATATATATATATATATATATATATATATATATATATATATATATATATATATATATATATATATATATATATATATATATATATATATATATATATATATATATATATATATATATATATATATATATATATATATATATATATATATATATATATATATATACATAATATTAGTACATTTTAAAAATTTTGCTTTTTATAAAAAATGCTAAAATGCAAAACTGCATTTTTCTCAAATAAAAACTTTCAATAACACATACGCAGAATTTAATAGTGTTTATATATATATATATATATATATATATATATATATATATATATATATATATATATATATATATATATATATATATATATATATATATATATATATATATATATATATATATATATATATATATATATATATATATATATATATATATATATATATATATATATAGATCTCTATCTACCCTTTGACTATCGATTTATTCCTTTTGGGGATAACGATTGGAAACATCCATTTGTTAAGAGATGAATATCGATCTTCGCCTTCCCAACAAATCATTCGTTCTATCATCTGAGGCAAAACTGTCAAAATGACGAAAGGGACAACTTCAAAGTCACGCTTCTCTTTATAGTTTCAGTTAGAATATGAAGTATGCTCTTTTTGAATTGTTAAATCTGTTAGAAGAAAAGGGTCTTTCCTGCTGAGTTTGATAAATATTCCCGAAATTCTTTTAATTGAGATTTGGTGACTTTATGCAATCCCTCTAATGTATGTTATGTAACCAGCTGTGTACGCTGTTTCTGTTATAATTAAACTGGAAGTCACTTGACTAGTTATTTTATTGATGAAATTTGTGTGCTAAAACTCTCCTCTGTATATATATATATATATATATATATATATATATATATATATATATATATATATATATATATATATATATATATATATATATATATAGGGTGGTTAAATTGTATGGGCCGATGTTGAATGTAACCACACCTAAACGTCAAGTTTTTTACTGCATTTCATTTGACTTTTTTCAATTTCAGACTTACTCAATTTGAACCATGGAAAGATACACAATGGAGCAACGTGTTAAAGTTATTCAGGCTTATTATGAAAATGGGCGTTCAAATCAAAATGCATATCGTGCACTTCGTGATTTTTTTGGTCAATTTAATCGTCCAAATGTGCGTACAATCGGAAAAATCGTGAAAAAATTTGAGCAAACCGGGTCTGGAGGAGATTTGAAAAGACCAGTGCATGCTCGTACAGCTCGTACTGCAGAAAATATTGCTGCTGTTCGCGATAGTGTGGCTGAGGAGCCATCCACTTCAACTCGTCGTCGTGCCCAACAATTGCACCTCTCACGCTCGTCGTTGATGAACATTATGCATAAAGACTTGCATTTAAACGCTTACAAGGTGCAATTGACTCAAGAACTAAAGCCTCTTGACCATACAAAACGTCGTCAATGGTCAGAATGGTGGCAAGAAATGGCAACAGTGGATGATCAATTTTCGAGGAAAATCATCTTCAGTGATCATTTTCACCTCAGTGGATTCGTCAATAAGCAGAATTGCCGCATTTGGGCGAATGCTAATCCAAGAGTGATTGTCGAAAAACCAATGCACCCACAAAGAGTGACTGTTTGGTGTGGTTTATGGGCTGGCGGCATCATCGGGCCGTATTTTTTCCAAAATGAGGCCGGTCAGGCAGTTACTGTGAATGGTGTTCGCTATCGTGAGATGATAACGAACTTTTTATGGCACGAATTGGAAGGTATGGATGTGGACGATATGTGGTTTCAACAGGACGGTGCCACTTGCCACACAGCTAACGAAACAATGGCTATTTTGCGCGACAAATTCAATGGCCGTGTTATCTCACGTGGTGGCGATGTCAATTGGCCGCCAAGATCATGTGATTTGACACCGTTGGACTTCTTTCTTTGGGGTTATTTGAAAGAAAAGGTGTACGTCGATAAGCCAGCAACAATTCAAGAGCTAAAGGATGAGATAATTCGGCACATTAACGGCATAGAACCCCAATTATGCCTCAGCGTCATCGAAAATTTGGACCATCGGATGGAGGTGTGCCGCCGAGGTCGCTGCGGCCATTTGGCCGATATTTTGTTCCATACATAATTGAACCATACCATTTTATCATAATAAAAAGAAATGACAATAAATTCCTAAGTAATTTGTGTTTTATTCAAAATCAACATCGGCCCTTAAAATTTAACCACCCTTTATATATATTATATATATATATATATATATATATATATATATATATATATATATATATATATATATATATATATATATATATATATATATATATATATATATATATATATAATATATATATATATATATATATATATATATATATATATATATATATATATATATATATATATATATATATATATATATATATATATATATATATATATATATATATATATATATATATATATATATATACATAGAGAGAGAGAGAGAGAGAGAGAGAGGAGACGTATACAACGTCTTAAAAACGATGCAAACACCCACATAGCTTTTGCTTTCCTCGACACTCCTTTCACCAAAAATTCTTCCTTTTCGCGCTTCATTTACACAGAAACTATCTCTGTCGTACTTTCAGTCACAAACTGGATTGCTGGTAGACATGTTTTCCTTCCTCCTTCTTTGCACATACCCCACAGGTTTAGAAGGACAAACTGGAACACTTCTTTTTATCAACTGAAATTTAAAAATGGTGAAACATTATGATGCTTGATGGGGAGACAACCAAAGAATGCTTCTCACCCTTCCCATCATCGACTGAGTGTTTGCGGACTCTGGTGTTAGGGTTGGTGTCACTTAACCTACGCTACCGGTTTGCACTGGTACACGACTTTTCGTTCTTTATTATGTCCTGTAACTTTTGGCTTTCTAGAAAACCACCTCTTTTCATTTATATTTCACTTCTTATTCTCAACCAGCACTCCAACAGCGAATCCTACTCTGTTCCCTATTTCTGCTTCTATCCTTAGTTCTCATCCAAAGTCGAATCCTGAGCATATGTCTTCAATGATGTTTCTGTTTTTCGGTCTGCGGTCTATGACTTGGGCTCTCCTGCCAATCTATGAATAAATTCATCTGTTTAATTCATTTACTTCAAAATTCATTGAAAATTCCATACAATTCTTCAGCAAGAAAGACCCTCCACCTTAAATGAGGAAATATTTTTAGCACTTCGATACAACAAACTGGTAAGTCTTGCCGTGCTTATATATAATAATCTTTGATTTTCTTTGAAGTAATTACTGTTTCGGTAGATCGTCTATCCCAACTCTTTTTCTCCTTTCCATTGATGATCTATCTTTCACTTACTCTATTATCCATTCTTATTCCTGCGACTCCAGCCTTCATTACTCCTTTCAATTCGAAATATGCCCCACTCAGCAGTAATTAATTATTAGGGTGACTTTGGAGCAATTAACCTCTGATTTTTCTCTTAACATTGAAAATCAGAAGTCTAAAGTAGGAAGTTCGTATTTGAAAACTTTGTGTCAGATTCTTTCGAATTCTTTCGATATATCAAGCGCCACAGTAAAAGTTTCTCAGAAATGCTAAAAGTCAAATGATTAGGCTCAGAGAAATGGGAAAGAAAATGGCCAGATTAGTTATCCTATCGAAAGACATAAAGGCGATCTGAGATAAGATATATATATATATATATATATATATATATATATATATATATATATATATATATATATATATATATATATATATATATATATATATATATATATATATATATATATATATATATATATATATATATATATATATATATATATATATATATATATATATATATATATATATATATATATATATATATATATATATATATATATATATATATATATATATATATATATATATATATATATATATATATATATATATATATATATATATATATATGATATATATATATATATATATATATATATATATATATATATATATATATATATATATATATATATATATATATATATATATATATATATATATATATATATATATATATATATATATATATATATATATATATATATATATATATATATATATATATATATATATATATATATATATATATAGAATAGATCTGAAAACTTGAAGGAGAAGTAACTTAAATAAATAGGACTATAGGTAGTGTTGATTGTGGTTCCACTTTTTTTTTTTTTTTTACACAAGGTGAATGAACTTCCACTTCCAAAGTGAAGGTTGATAAGCGGCGATGAAATAGTTTGCCAAAGTAGGATGCAAACTCAATGAAACAGGCTGAAAACCCCTTCAGCAATGTCTTCAAACCTTCAGTATCGTAACACTTTTAGAATTAAGCTCTCACACCAGAAGTAAAGAACGAGAAAGGTGAATTAGAGTAAGCACATTTGAAAAAGTGCCAAAAAACGAGAAGGTGTGTGGAATCAGGGAATGCATTGAAACTTTTCTGAAAAAAGAACCATCGTTATAACTTTGAATAAATTCTGCAAGGTTCAAAGGGTATAAAATATTCTTAAAACATAAATTTCGGATTCATGAAGGAGATTGTAACTTTTGAAGACACCAATCCTGTGACGAGAACATCTGAATTAAACTAATATTTATGAGTTCTTTTCGTAGAAAAAGAAAACAAAATATAGGCTCTTCCATCTCAAGTTAAAAAATTTTGATTTCATATCAATAAATAGGGCAGAGAAAAGATGGTTGTTTTTAATGGCTCAAAAACTCAGTTTCTTCATCTTTCTTCTCGATTTAATTTCCACAGAACTATAACATATTGTTTCAAAACACAATTAAATCTTCACTTGTCTTTAATATTTCTGAGGCATCTTTTCTTATGATCTTTCTTGAAATAATCACATTATTTCTCATATTAAGAAGCTTCTAAGAGGTTCTGTGTACTTCAGAAATATTCCACACTATCCCAGCTGCTAGATCTGTAAATAGACGTTGTTTGTGCTAGTGCAGAGTATGCATCTCACATATGGAACGGTTCCATTCTCGCAGTTCTTCTTGATAAGGTTGATTTTAGTACTTTTCTTCTTTTCAACTCTTTTTTTTTTTCATTCTCTTCGAATTATTGGCTGCAGCATTGTACCATGGCTGTAGTTTTGCTCTGTCTCCAACTGTCAATCAGTCTGTGTGTTTATCTACTTGTTTTTCTCTCTCTCTTAGCTTTGTAAGATTTCGTGCTAATGGGTTATATTATTTATGTTGTATCTTTTTAACGTAACTGAGTGCTATTATTTGAAAGGGTTAAAAATAAAAGTATTAAGATTTTCTTGGAATTTGGTGGCTGATAATTTTTAGCAGTATTCTTTTTGGCTAGATGAACTACATTTTGGTTTTTCTGAATGGGACAATACTTGAAAAGCTCAAGTAATGAATGTTAATTATATCTTACTCTCTGAGATTTCCTTATGTTCTTATAATAAAAAATCACAATATGTGATAATGAGTAATCATATAATTAAGAATCTGAACTTTAAAACACCTGAAATATGTAAGAAACTTGCACAACACAACAGAGCATAGCTCTCCTACTACCCTCAAACGAATTGTATTATTATCTCATTTCTTTTTTTCTAGTAATACAGAAATCATGGTGACACTGGTTTACTATTTAAGTAACATATAATATTTAATTAAATAGAAATAAACATAATTTACCCTATGAAATAGATGTTTAAAAACTTTAAATTGACTTATTACTACAGCTTTCTTATTATCATAATAAGTCTTCAGAGATTTTCAGGGTATATGTTCTATTGGCAGTATTCGGAGACTCTTTATATGTTCTTGATTAGAATGTTCACTGCCTAGGTCTTCAGTTAGAATAGGATAGGGGTGAAATCTGAAAATGTCAAATGAGGTCGACTGTGAATTTAATCCAATGGTATGGTGTAATTTATCTTGTAGTTTATTTCCTATCATTTGCTATAAATCTGCAGAGAGTGACAATGTTCCAGCAGATGAAGAGCACGAAAAAGGAATAAAGTAGTTAAATCTGTACGAATGTGCACGAATATCCATCTAAAATTCTACATATCATGGAAACTGCTCTTTGGTTGGAGTTGATATTAGCTTTTACTTTGTGAATGATATTACAGATAAACATTTGGGTGCTGTTTGCCATTTCATGTTTCATGCCTAAATATTTTGCATATTTATCTGTATTTGGATTGGCAAGTTACCTACTTTAGTTTGGCTGGAATAGTCCAGGGTAATAGGGACTTTCAAGGAAACTAATTTTTTTTCTTTATATATTGAAACTAAGAAGATAAATTGATATGATTTTTTTAGGTAATTTGAGCCTCAGAAAACGGTTTTGTTAACTGAAAATATTAAAAAATAAAAAAAATTAATTCAGAGTAATAACTACCTTGATTTACCAACACAACATACATCTTTAATTGCATATTTTCATTTGGTTTTGTAGTACCAGGTTGCTACATCAGTGTTGGATGAAATGGTACAAACTTTTATAGCTATTTTAGGGCTAAAACAAATTTGGTAAACTCTTAGTAAAGGGGTCTTTTTTTTTTTTTCTTCTCAGAGTAATTACAAAAAGGAAATGATATGTTTGTTTTATTGGTTAATCAATGAACAACAAATTATGGTAAACACTTAGTGTAGGGGGCCCATTTTTTTTTCTTCTCAGCATAATTACGAAAAGGAAATATGTTTGTTATTTTTTTTGGTTAATCTATGAATGCCAAATTGTAAGAAAAAAAAAAAAAAAAGTAAAATAATAGGAATAATTATGATGTCAGAATATCGTCTGCCGAAATTATAACTCCTTTGAATATTTTGACGAGGTTGCTATATTTTAAAATATGTTGAAGCTAAAAATGGAAATAGTTAAAATTTAAATATATATATATATATATATATATATATATATATATATATATATATATATATATATATATATATATATATTATATATATATATAGGCTTAGGTGGAGATTGTTTCTGAGTTTCGATATTTTTTATATCGATATTTTTTTGTCGATATTTTCCTGCCTATAATTAGCCCTAGGCTACTATGTCGTGCAAACGTTCTTGTGTACTTTAGGTCTCTTTTACGGCAAATTCTTGTGTAGGTTAGGCCTCTTTTTACGGCAATTTTGGTAGTTCAGGTTATGATAAGTCGAATTAGGTTCTGCTAGAAAAGTAAGTAATAATAATTGTGTCTATGTCTAGTAATAGTACCTCGTACCTCTGACAACTCTCTTGTTTACGATAGGCTTCTCCGATATTTTCGATTTTCGATATTTTTTAACAATCAAAACTCAGAAACAATCTCCACCTTTACCATATATATATATATATATATATATATATATATATATATATATATATATATATATATATATATATATATATATATATATATATATATATATATATGGAGAGAGAGAGAATGTAAGGGAAAATTTATCATCAATACTCATGGGTCTGGGGGTATGGGGGCAGAGCCCCCTGTAAACAAACATTTGTGTGTCATGCATTTGCAACTTGTATTAATAATATACATTATTGCAGTATAGCAATGAAATTATAAATACATGGCACATGATCATTTGTCTACGGGGGGCTCTTCACTGTTTCCCATATATTATATATATATATATATATATATATATATATATATATATATATATATATATATATATATATATATATATATATATATAATATATATAGTCATTAATATGTTGCCAAAAAAAAATTCTTTTTGATGGGGAAGTAAAAAAAAAAATATAATGGCACCCATTAACATGAAAGCATTGACAACCTCTTATAGGACTACGTCATCGTGCAAGTTTCTGCTGTATTAAAACATCTTGTGACATCACCTTGAAGAAAAATAATTTTCATTATTTTAAAATTTTTAAAAATATTTTATGAAATCATAAATCATTTGTCTATGCTGATTAACCATAAAAAAAATAAATCAGATGATTTTGTTTTCGTAGTTAGGCTGAGTAAAAAAAAATTCAGGCCTCTTTCACTAAAGTATTTTGAAATTGTTTTTTTATATATTGAAACTATAAAGAAGTATTGGGTTATTATGCATGGTTCATCTCTTAACTGTTATTAGTTGTTATTCAAAATTTAAACTGAAAATGCAATTTATATTGAAGAAAAACAATTAAAATGAGTTGGAAAATCAAATTCAAATTTAAAAATGGACAATAAAAATCCTGTTATAAAATGATTTAATTGGCTGATTACCCTGAACGGGGCTACGCCTTATAGTGATATAAGCAGAGAAAAACATCATAAAAATTATCAATTTTAATATATTGATATTTCATAACATTGTTACTTGATATTTGAAATAGATAAGAAATAAATTTTAGCATCTTTTTATTTAATTTTTTTTAATATTTAGGTTAGGCCTTTTTGCTGGCCATTAGCGTACATTTACTCTTTAAGTCAGGGTTAGTTTATTGAATTAATTTGTTAGATTTAACAATTTATATACCTATATTAATATCAATATATTTTCTGATTATCTTTCTCTGCCCAATTTCTTATTCTATATTATCAAAGTTTAAAACAATTTATTCTACATTATTATTGAGTTTTGATAGACCAGGCATTTGCTAGGTTAGAACATTAGGAAAATATAGACAGTTAGAGTCCACATATATATAATTATAAGACTCCTTGGATAGGCAGATAAGTGCCAAATAAATTTCAATAGTAGAAAATGTAAAGTTCTTCATGTAGGTTACTCAAATGTTGAATTAATTAAATGAATGGGGAATGGCTCAAGATTGTGGACCAAGAAAAAGATTTAGGTGATTATTAGCAGTAATCTGAAAGTGGATGATCAGTGTTTGGAAGCAAGAAATAGAGCTATTAAGATGTTAGATATAATAAATCACAATGTAGTTTACAAGACCAAAGAGGTTAAAAGCAAGCTATATAATAGCTATGTATACCAGCATTAGAGTATTGTGCACAAGTTTGGGCTCCACATTTAAGAAAAGACATAGATATGCTGGAGAGTACAACATCAAGCAACAAGGATGATTTCTGGCTTCAAGAGTAAGAGCTATGAGGAGAGGTTGAAGGAGCTAGGAATGTTCTTGGTTGAAAGATTTCTTAGAGGGGATATGATTCGAGTTTACAAAATATTTGCATCTGACTGTAATACAGATATTGAAAAATACTTTATAGTGGACCATGGAAGAGAAACTAGAGGCCTTGATAAGAAAATTAAAAAGAAGCCATGCCATCTTGATCTAAGAAAATACTCTTTCAGTAATAAGGTTGTTAATTTTTGGAATGGCTTACCACAGGAGATTGTTGACTGTGATTCTCTTACAGCATTTAAGAGGGGGCTAGATAGATATATGGATGGTTTAGGTATCATATAGTATAACTTGAATAAGCCAAATTAATGGGTATATATAAATTTTTAGAATTTTAGATCAGCTTGTGACTAAGCCTATCTGGTAGTTTTGTATTGGGTGTTGGTTCATTGCATGTTGCATGTGTAATTAAGTTTACTAAATATATGTAGGGGCTTAGTTTTATTTTTGTTTTACTTTGCATGAAGGAATTGATAACTAGGGATATAATAGACTTAGTCTTTGTTGCATGTATTAGTATTATTAGTTATTTTAACTGGAACAATTTCGATAAGCCCATGTGGCTTCTGTCTCTATTTTTCTTATATTCTCATGCAAATCGTAAGAAAAACTTTCCAAAAAACCTTTCCTCCTTGAATATTACAATGCTTAGGAGATATGAACGTATTCTTTTATTTTTACTAAAAAATTAGCACCTCAAAGGCATTGCCCAATTTTAGGAGGGCAACTTTTCTAGAAGTTTTATTTATTTATTTAATTTTTAGAAATGTGGTTATATTCTTATAGGCAAGCTGAAAAGATAAGTAGAAACTCAGGAGTAAGTGTATTATTCCAACATATTGTGTGATGAATTATAATTTTTAGTAGTAATAGCTACTACTAATATTGAAACTTTTATTTTATTTTATATTAGTTTGTTAGAATTATATATTGGAAATCCAAAGTGACATTTACCATTTAATAAAAATAATTGCTTAAATAAATATTTAAAATTTTTTTTAAAAATTATTTCAAAATTTTGTTTTCAGGTACATTGTTTCTTAATTCCTTTAAAAGAAATGAAGTATTTCTTCATCTTATAAGTACAAATATTTTTATTGCTGCTCAAAGCACATTTGATTAACCATGAATGTTCAATCAAAGGACTCTATAAGATCACTTAGCATTCCAGTTATTAGCTGTAGCAGTCAAGTCATAAATCCAACTTTGAGAGGTGCTGATGTTACAACTTTGCATTCTGATGAATTAATTGTTCCAGACATCCATACAAATTCTTCTAGGCCTAGTACCTCATATATTGGCTCTGAAAATCGAAAAGAAATAGAATATAGCATTGAGTCACTTGCAGACAGTAATCTACTTGGACAAGGTATTTATAAATTCATACAGTATTTTTTGTGTATTACAAATTTGAACTGCATAAGTAGTTAATTACAGACTAATTTAAACTATAATAATGGGGAGGGGGAAAAACTATCTGGATATTACTGAAGGAGGTAGTTTATATACCAGGGATATATATATATATATATATATATATATATATATATATATATATATATATATATATATATATATATATATATATATATATATATATATATATATATATATATAATATATATATATATATATATATATATATATATAATATATATATATATATATATATATATATATATATATATATATATATATATATATATATATATATATATATATATATATATATATATATATATATATATATATACTAATCCACCATGTCTGTGACTAGGATTCAGAGACTTGCCAGTGTTTGTGAACTCAGCCTCAGATCTGGTCAAATTCAACAGGAGTCCATGACTGAGTCTAGAAAATAAGTGACATGTGCTTGAAGTTTTTTAATTTTTTTTTATATTTTTGCAAATTTTTTTTTTCTACTGTATTTGCATACTTTTATAAATTTAAGAAGCACAGAACTGTCGAGAGCAATGTCATGTGCAACTAATTTGACTTTGTAGTAATCCTGTTCCACTACGCTTACTGGTGTATATTATGGAAGGACTTCAAATAAATCAACTTTTCTAAGAAAATTAAAATATGAAGGTTCCAAAAAGATTTAAGCAAGAAAATATTGTTAATTAAAAGTCGAAGAATTATTAAAATATTTATTGTAATAATTATTTGATAACTAAAAAAAGGTATTCAATAAAAAATATGTTTTAAGAGTAGGTCTTATTGAGAAATATGGCATTTGATCGGTTTCTTCAAAAAAAGTAATCATTGGCAACAAAGGACATTGAAGTCTAATTCTAGTCAAATCAATTTCTTCTTGTCTATCATGCTTACACATACTAGATCAAGCTTGAATCAAGGACTGAGGCTTGACAATGGTCAAAAGACTAAGAAGTTGATTTAAGTTGTCTTGCCTTAAGTTGAAATTCTTTAAATTATTAATATATTAAGTTGTGTTTGAACATTTTAAAGTTGCAGATATATATGACAAAAAAAATCCTTTGTTGCAGTGGCATCTTCTTCATCATGCTGTGTTATTTCCGCATTTTCTGGAATCCAAAGGAAAAATATTTGACACTGAATTTTCTGAACTCACAAATTTTGTCAAAAATGAATTGATATGCCTTTTTTTGTTATCATTGATAAAGATAGGAAAATTGCAAAAATGGCATCAAGATGTGAAGTTTTGAATTAAATGTATAAGGAAAAATATTGCCTATAATTATGCCATACATACAGTACTATGAGATTAGAGTTTCATTTGAGGTGAAGATTCATTATATATAAAAGCAAAAAACTGTGAATCCAGAATCCATCTTTCTGAAAATCATCTCTTACAAATACATTAAAGGTAAGAGTTTGAAAATGCTGGATTTTATTGAAAAGCTTATGTTGAAATATCAATTATAGGCATTGTATTTCTTTATGGAAATTTTTTATAAACTGTAATCAAAGTAAGCATTAACATACATCGTAATTATAAGTTGAGGGGTAAGAGATGTGAGACAAAGTTAAGTCTTCAGAGATTTGTTTCAATTTACTTAAACAAGATAAGTCGCTATACATATGAAAAAAAAAAAAAAATCATAGATGTAATAGTAAATAATAAATTATAGTAAGACCACATTTTGATATTTTTGCTCTAACTACATTTTTAGGAATATTCATTTTAGTTGTTGTTAACATTAAAAGCATTAGTTTCTAGAAAGTCCAATTTTTTTCAACAGAGAGATCCAACAACCACTCTAATCCCCTTATGATCAAGGATCGTGTATTGGTCTTTTAAGAGGAAGTAAAAAATATATCTATTTTTGACCATGTGATAGAATTATTAAGAAACATTAAAATTCTTCTATCTGAATGCTAGTTCTTATTCTAGTTCCTTATGCTAGTTCTTAATTACATTAGAAATTAACTATTAGTCAAAATATAATTAAAAGATTTTTAGTGTATAATGAATTTTTTCCCTATATGGTTAAATGATGTAAATCATTTTATGACGTCTTGTGAAGATGAAATAGTTGGTATTGTTTACTGATAAATTTAAGGCACATGCCTCTGGTCATTAGATTAGTGAATTTAAAGCTTTTTGAAGTGCTTAAGCATTGTTCTCAAGAATTAGAAAACCAAGGTGTACAATCGGCTGCATTGAACAAGAACATATATTAGTAGAGGCTGTTCACAGAAAAAAAAAAAAAAAAAAACCATTTTGCATTTTGTATAAAAAATGATAAGAGGATTCTACCTTATGGGAATCCATTTTCCATATCAATGATCTCTGATAAAATTTGATCTAATTGTATCTATTTTTCTATTTCGTTATTTGAAAGGATCACAAGCAAGAAAAACCTTTTAATTCCTTTCCAGAATAGTATATGCTAGATTTATTTTATTAATTTTTTTTAGTTGAACTATTTTCTAGTACTCCTGAAATTCTCATTTCCCTTTGTGATATAAAAATTATTATTATTATTGTATGGTATCTTATATTTATTATATAAAAGCAAAAACATCCAGCAGAGTAATTTTATATTACAGTAAATTAATAATTATATATATAATATATATATATATATATATATATATATATATATATATATATATATATATATATATATATATATATATATATATATATATATATATATATATATATATATATATATATATATATATATATATATTTTTTTTTTTTTTTTCAGGAGATTTTGATGAATCTGTAATTGCAGTTCCAATTCAACTAGTTCAGTTATCACAGTCTTCTCCATCTTCGATCCCACACTCACAGTCTTCTTCTTTGTCCTCACAATTGCCTTTCAGTATTGGAAAGAACTTAGTACGAGAATCAAATATTACATCAACGGGTTTCAATGCGCCAATTGTTTTTCGTTCAAATTCAGATGGAACTAAGAGTATTTTCATTGATGCTACAAATATTAATGTTAGTACATATTTTTTATTTTGCATCAGTCTTGGGGTGATTTTGTAAAGTTTCATTTTATATACCGATATATATATATATATATATATATATATATATATATATATATATATATATATATATATATATATATATATATATATATATATATATATATATATATATATATATATATATATATATATATATATATATATATATATATATATATATATATATATAATATATATATATATAATATAATTAAAAATATATATTTTTTTATTTTTTTTTTTTAAATAACTTATTGAACTTTTCTTGTGAGAATTTTTCCCATAAATTATATATAATATAATGAAAATAGGAGAAAAATTTTATTAAGTAAGATTGATAGTATATAAACCGATATAAGGAGATGATTATTACTATTATCATAATTCAAGTAAAATATTTAACCAAATTCTACTCATTTGAATAGGTGTCAGACGGTGAAGGAGGAATTTTGTCACTTGAACACAAACTTATTGAAGACTCGTCATCACAAAGTAATTTGAATGAGAGGTAATTTTTTGATTTGTGTATAAACTAATTTCTTTAATATGTATCTCAAGTTTAAATTGACAGTGCCAGTTTATGATTAATAATATATATATTAGGGATGGAGCGATACCAAAATTTTTACCGATACCGATACCCGATACTTAAAAATATGCCGATACTTACTGATACCGATACCGATACTTTATTCTTGTCCAAAAATTTTACCGATACTGTAAAGGCCGATACCGATACTCAAAAATATGCCGATACCGATACTTCACTCCATCCCTATATATATAATATATATATATATATATATATATATATATAATATATATATATTATATATATATATATATGGTTGTTTTCAATGCCACCAAAACTCAATTCCTCCATCTCTCCACTCGACACAATCTTCCACACAACTATGATATCTTCTTCGAAAACACTCAACTCAACCTTCATCTGTTCTTAATATTCTCGGTGTTTCCTTTTCTCGTGATCTTTCTTGGAAAGATCACATTACCTCTCTTTCTAAACAAGCTTCTAAGAGGTTGGGTGTTCTGAGGCGCCTTCAGTATTTCTTCACTCCACCCCAGTTGCTTGCTCTGTATAGGGGTGTTGTTCGCCCCTGTATGGAGTACGCCTCACACATCTGGGGTGGTTCCACTCATACAGCTCTCCTTTAGAAGGTGGAGTCTAGGGCTTTTCGTCTTATCAACTCTCCTGCTCTTACTAACTTCTCTCCAATCTCTTTCTGCCCGTCGAATTGTTGCGTCACTCTCTCTAAACTATCGCTATTACAACGGACACTTGCTCTTCTGAACTCACTCGTCGCATACCTCCTCCAATAAGAAGAGCTCGAGCGACACGACTCGCTACACAGTCTCATCCTTTCTCAATCCATCCTTTCTCTGTCCAACTCTCTGACCCCAGACTTAAAAAACCGCTATGCTCAATCTTTCATTATACTTACTGGTAAAGTCTGGAACACACTAAAATTCATCTATTTTCCCCAACTTCAAATGACACACTTTTAAATAACGTGTATCGGGCCACGTCGGCCATTTAGTTTGACCAGATTCATAATTTCAACAACTTCTGGTGGAATTTGGTGGGCCTATCCCTTTGCCCACCAGAAGATATATATATATATAAAATAAAAAAAAAAAAAAAAAAATATATATATATATATATATATATATATATATATATATATATATATATATATATATATATATATATATATATATATATATATATATATATATATATATATATATATATACACGCACACTCAGCTATTATGTAATAGATTTTATGTAATTTACAGTTTATGGTGAAGTATATTATTATGCTTATCTCAATACTCACACATCACTTCAAACATACAACAGAAAAACCTCTCCGACATATGCTTCTCACACTCTTAAAAAATATTTTTTTATAGAGTAATGTGTGTTAATTTTAAGTAGTTATATAATTGTCCACCATAGATATTGTTCTAAAATTAGCATTTAAAATATATATATATATTTTTTTTATTAAAAAATTTTTTAAAAAAAAAAAAAAAAAAAAAAAAAAAAAAAAATTATAATATATATATATATATATATATATATATATATATATATATATATATATATATATATATATATATATATATATATATATATATATATATATATATATATATATATATATATATATATATATATATATATATATATATATATATATATATATATATATATATATATATATATATACCATGTTTATAGCTCTAACTCCTAAGAAATTTCAATCTTTAAATAAATTATATTAACACCTTTAAATCATCAAAATTGACATTCCAAATGATGTTCATACAAAACTTTTTACAAAATTTTACTGAAGGAATAATTTTTAGAAACAAAGTTTAATTGTAAAATGCACTTCACAATGTGATTGACATTAATACACTGGAGTATTTGTCCTTCGAATTGTCAAAGCTGAGGTAATGAAATTAAAAACCTTTATAAATGAATAAATTTTTATGTAAAGTTCAAAAATGACCACTGTTGAAACTAGTTGAATAAAATATTAGTTTTGAACTGTCAAAATTTCAAGGTTATGAGCATGTAAAATATAATTTTTGAAATGGTCAAGTAACGAGCATTAAATCACTTTATTTAGATTAGCGTTTATTATTATTATTATTATTATTATTATTATTATTATTATTATTATTATTATTATTATTATTATTATTATTTAACTACTTACTTTTTTTTTTTACTTACAGAGAAGTTATCCTGCAGTTAGATGATGATTCAACTATAAATTTTAATCAATTGGCAGCAAATCATGTGATGCCTCCTAATGTTATTCTGTCTGCGAATGGATATCATTATGTATCATCAAAAGAGATTGATGGTACCGAAAGCCAAGTAAGGAGTTTAATTTCTATGGTTGAAGCACGATTTTGTGTTAAGTACCTTGTTTGAAATCATATTGCTTACTAGAGTATCTATTTTTAAAAGCAAGATTGGATATTTTACTGTTCTTTAATTTACATTTTAATTCATTTTTCAATTATAATAATAATTATGCAAAATTGATTCCCAAATTAAATTATTTTACCTTATACAATAATAATAATAATAATAATAATAATAATAATAATAATAATAATAATAATAATAATAATTATTTATTATTATTTATAATAATTTTTCTTGATAGCAGAATTTAAAAAGTTGCATTTGGAAATTTCCTTATTTTTGCCAAATTCTTATTTGTTTTACAGGTTTTCTTGCCGCACACGGATGGAGGTGGCTTTGATAGCGCTATTGCGATAGATAGCATAGCTGGAGACTCAAACTTACTCTCCAGTCAATTGATGGTTACAAATCTTTTAAAGAGTGACAGCAATTTAGATGATAAAATTCCTGATACGCAAACTATCACAATTGACAGGAATCATTCAGCAAGAGTATTGGTAATCATTTAACTATGTAAAACTTATGTAATCGAATAAATAATAATAATAATAATAATAATAATAATAATAATAATAATAATAATAATAATAATAATAATAATAATAATACCACCACCAATTTATCTAAAATATTTTCAGGATGATGTGGACCCACCCATTGGTTTAGGTCCTTGGACATGTAAAAGATGTGGCCTTACTCTTGATCGCTGGGCACAATTTAAGAAGCATGAAAAGAAACATGTGGAAGATAAACCGTACACTTGTACCAAATGTTCCGAAGCATTTAACATAAAGGTTGTTATATAAATTTCCCCTAATGTATTTTAATTGTTATTTTGCCAGTCATTACTTATACTACATTGAAATCGAAATAAAGTCAAAATTTTGTGAAACTTGTTAATAATGAATAACATGTATTAAAAGTACTGTCTCGTTCGTGTGTTATAATTAGTAAATTTTATCTTACATTTTCCTCCAGAAAAACTATGAGCTTCACATGTTGATACACAATTCTACAGATTTGAAATGCCCAGAATGTGGTAAAGTCTTCAAACGTTTAGCCTCTTTTAAATCTCATTTAGTTGTTCACCAAGAAGATGAAATTCTATTTTGTGAAGGATTGTGGAGATGAATTCTTTACAATGGTTAGTTTTTTTTTTCTCCATTGCTTCGAATATACCAATGACATTGTTCCTTATTTCAATAATAATAGTTTCAAATATTATTTTTTTTTTTATTTATTTATTTATTTTTTTTAATTAGAACTTTGCAATGTTAGAATCTAGGAGAATTCATAATGATAGAGTATAGGCTCACGTGTTTGAAAGCTCGGTTTCTATCCTTCATGGGGATACTAGGAAGTAACTTTCAAGAAGTTTCCCTTAATACGGCAGTGCGAACTGTTTTTTTTTTTTTTTAAATCGATTTGAAATATTATGTGATTAATTATTTTTAAATGTAAGATTTAAATTTGTTGACTGTAAAGTGTTTATTATTTATTGATATTTTCGGTCGACTTTTTTTTGTGAAAGTTTTCTTTTTGTTTATAGGATAGGTTCAATACCTTTCTTACTGTAGAATTTTTTCCCCCCCTTTAGTGAGAAAACTTTTTTAATTTCAGAATCAACTGGAAGCACACAAGGTGATGTCCCATACGGGAGATCCTTTATCTGTAGGAGTTCATGTAATAAAGACTGAGCCTACAGACAATCCTCCAACTACTTTTGATTGCAAAAAATGCTCGGGAACTTTCAATTCTGCACTACAACTCAAAAACCATTCTCTTCTCCATAAAAAGGTTATATATATATATATATATATATATATATATATATATATATATATATATATATATATATATATATATATATATATATATATATATATATATATATATATATATATATATATATATAGTTAATAAACCCTAAGATTAACCAATGCACATCACTAAAATTACACTTTGTTACTACATACCAACGGAACAACAATATATCTTCAACAAGCTTTCGCTTCCTGTTAGAAGCCTCTTTCAGGTTGAAAAGATTTTCAACCTGAAAGAGGCTTCTAACAGGAAGCGAAAGCTTGTTGAAGATATATTGTTGTTCCGTTGGTATGTAGTAACAAAGTGTAATTTTAGTGATGTGCATTGGTTAATCTTAGGGTTTATTAACAAATAATACATAAAAAGAGAGTGTTCATAACTCTAATACTGAAATAATATATATATATATATATATATATATATATATATATATATATATATATATATATATATATATATATATATATATATATATATATATATATATTATATCTTTTTTCTAATTGTGTTAGAGTTTATCTGTAGGTAAAATTAAAATCTTAACTGTTTGTATGTAGATAAAGATGATCATACACACACAAAGAGCTAATATTGATTGAGGATGTAAAATAGAAGGAAACATAATTATGTGATTGAAAAGTCATAAAGATCGTAGATGTAGGAAATTTGCAGAGAGAGATATAAAAGAAGAATATCAAATACATTGGTAGAACTCTATTTTAGAATTTTGAATAAAGAGATAATATGAAAAGATAAGTACAAAAAAAAATTTAAAGACTTGAAACAGGAGATCAGTTATCCTCCAAAGAAATTGTGGAAAGAAGTAAAGATCTTTTTGCATTTAGTTGAAGGATGTTTTTTTTTTTAATCTGTAGCTTAGTTTTTGTTGTTATATTTATAGTTTATGGATGTAGGTTGAGGGTTTAGTTTAATATAGCAGTATGGCTTATGAACTAGAATTAAATACGTACATGAATAATATTTACATTGTTAGGTTGAAAGGGAGAGATATATCTATTGTTTCTTAACTTTTTGCATTTCCCACGTGTGCATTGTGAACTTGGCATTTAAAAATATATTATATTGATAAAAAGTAATAATTTACAGGTAAAAAAATTAACTGCGAAACCTCGGCATTTAAAAATATATTATATTGATAAAAAGTAATAATTTACAGGTAAAAAAATTAACTGCGAAACCTCGGAAGAAAGTAACGAATAGATCAGTGTTTGAAAAAAAGTGTACTGATTGTGGGAAAGCTTTTCTTAAACCATCTCAGTTGGTTAGACACATGAGAATTCATACTGGGGAACGTCCATTTAAGGTATGTTGCATACTCATAGTTTAATGTTCAGTTGTAATCTATAAAAAATAAGAATATAAGCTTTGTTTTAAGATAGAGAAACGTTTAACAGTTCTGTTAATTTAGATTGTATAAATTTGTAATTTCTGTTATTTATTTAACTTTGAAAATTTGTTTGGAAGCGATTTATTTTCATTTGAAATTCTCATCCAATTTTGATACTAGTTCTAATTATTTTTTATTTTTAGTGCACTTACCCTGGCTGTGAAAGAGCATTTAATCAAAAGGGTACTATGTTGATTCATATGGATATCCATTATGGCAAAAAATCTCATAAATGCGACTTATGTGGCAAATCTTTCGTCCAGAAAAGTAAGATTACCATATTATTATTATTATTATTATTATTATTATTATTATTATTATTATTATTATTATTATTATTAATATTATTATAATATCTTAAATATATCATCACTAAACCTTGCACTGAAAAAACTGAAGCCTTCGAGAGATTTGGAGTGCTAATATGAAACTTTGAAGTGGAGTCATTTTGAAAAACTGTAGGGCATATGTATTGGTTGGACGTGTTAACAAAATTTGCAATATATTTTTGGTAAATTTTAATGTTAATTTTTGTGTCTTTTTGCAATGGTTTTCATTAGTAAATATTGTATCAGAAAAATACTATTATTTGATATATTTCTCTGTTATAGGAAAAAAAATGTTTTCATAATTTAGTAGAGATTTAGAGATCATGAGGAAATAAAATAGAAAAAAAAGTTTATGATTATTTGTCAAGCTACGAGAGTTTCGTAAGTTAATCAGGAAAAAGGAAATGAGACGGCCTTTGTTCTTAATAGGATCAAAATAGGATAGGCTTAAAGAATCAAGGTTTGAAGGTTCAGAGGAGAATAAAAAATTAAAAATACTTGAGGAGTTGACATATCAATGAGAGCGAAGATGATCACATAAGTAAGTAAGAGTTTACCATTGGAACGAGATAAATGTTAGAGAGATCTTCATTTTTGTGAAGAAATATAATTAGAATGGATGGGAAAAGACGCTTCCAATATTTCGAGAGAAACCAAGCTTATTCGGTGAGTTTGTTGGGTTTGTTTTGACTGAATATGTGAGGTCTTATCCAGATCATGTTTACCTTTTGAGGTGATAACATATCGCAAGATTCTAAGAAAGATTAAATAGGCTTAATTATGGAGGGTGTTAGAGCATAAATGAGATCAAAAGAGTGAAGGCCAGAAAGGAATGAAATAAATATAAAATCTGGTAAAAGAAGCAAAATGGACTACCATATTAAATGAAATTTATTAATAAAATTAGTAACATGTTAATTTTTCACATTTACTACAATCAACTTAATACAATTTGTATCTTATAGGTAACCTTACGAGGTCATATGAATCGCGTTCATCCGTTGAGTAAAAGCGACGAACCAAGGTATTATTGCGCCGAATGTCCGTGTGTCTTTAAGCGTTCTAACAGCTTGAATGCTCATGTTTCCAGAGTTCATATATTGGAAACTTTCGTCGTACCGGTATGTTTATCTAAATTTAATTTATCCCATATTGTTCATATATATATACTCCATAAATTATGATGAGTTTTTCTTTTTTGTTTTATGAATTTTATTATCCTTTCTGTTATCATTTCTCTTGTTATTCTTATGTGAAGCCACCATTTTGGTTGTGTTCCTTCATAATTTACCACTACTACTAATAATAATTTACTAATCTTTCAGAACAGCAGCAAAACTTCTAATGATATTCAAGATGTTGAGAAGCAAGTAAATGTTATTGAAAACAAAAGCGACCATAACATGGTATGTTTTATCCAGGTTTTCAAGTAAACTAGGATTTTTGCAGTAATTTCTTATTATTATTACTACTACTACTAATAATAATACTTTTGATTGATTTTCTTTCTTTTTTGGAGTATCCTCAAAAAATATTTATATTGACTGAAGAACTCTTTAATATTATTCTAGAATAAAATTAAGTTATATAGTTTCTAGTTTCCCAGTATACTTTAGACATTTTTAAGGAATAATTTTATTTTAGAATGTTAAATAAACCCATATAAATAAATATTATAGAAAAATATATAAAAAAATTAATTTTAAAAGTTACAAAAGTTGATGCAGTGACATTTGTTATTTGTAGACATTTAAAAAATTGGGTATTTTATTATATTTTATATTTATCTTTATATTATCTCGTAAAAATAAATGCTGATATTGAGTTTTATTATTATTAAAAAATTTTATATCAGTATTTTAATAAATTGTGAATATCTTCTTTTCACAGGTCTAAAAATTACTTTTTATTCGGAGTTTATTTCCTGTAGTATAATCCTTGAGAATAATTTACAAGTAAAATAAAATAGTTGATTATAAACTTGGGACGTCTTTCATTGCTTGAGATTATAACAGCGAATGAATTGACCTAGACAAATCGCAATAAATTAAATTAAGATAATTTTCATGAAGTATTTCAAATAATGTGAAGTTTAAAAGACGAAACATTGAATTTTATATTAATATTTATAGAGTTTTAATGTAAAAAGTCTCTGCAGTTATCGATTTTTAGAATTGATATGAAAGGGAATTGATCTGAAGGATACATACAGTACTCTGAAATAAGTAGGTATATTTTGAAGGGTGGGTTTTACTCTGTAATGTATTAAATGTTATGCCTCTTATACTTAATGTCATTTGAAATATTTTATAAAAGTTATTTTAATGTCAATATAATTTATTGCAATTTGCCTATGTCAGTTCATTCACTGTTATAATCTCAAGCCCTGACGATGTCCCAAGTTTACGAACGAAACGTGTTAGTAGGAAATTATAATTGTTCATTCTCTTTTATTTGCAAATTGTTCTTAAAGTATTATTCCAAAGAAAATAAACTCATATAAAAGTAATTATTAGTTCTTTGGAAGAAAGATTATTATAATTATTATTATTATTATTATTATTATTATTATTATTATGTAAATGGCTTAGTTTTTTTATTTTATAATCGTTATAATGATAAAATATCTTCTCTTGAAATGACATTTATATTTACAGAATACATCAGGGAAAGACGCTGTTGTTGTAGCAGCTTCTAAAGGAGATAATGGGTTGGAAAATAAGTCTTTAAGTGTTGTTGATGGAGATATTTTACAGCAGGCTCTTAAGAATAGTGGTCTCGCTCAATCGAAGGATGTAAATGGTGTGTATTTTAACTTGTATTTATGTTTATCGTGATTTGTTTTTACTATTTATATTCTCAAATTACTTACTTTGCGGTATACTATAGAATCAAAATTATAATATATTCTATTCTATTGTCCTTGGCAAGAAGCGGAGTTATTTTTTCAGTTTTCCTTGGCAGTATTTATCAACCTTATTTTTTATTAATAAAATATTTGTCATTCTTATTCCTTTCATAATAGATTATTTTTATTTTTATGTAGTTTGAGCTTTTTGCATTTATGTTGTCGCGGATTTGGTTTAAGAAATTAGCTTAACTAATTAATTAGTTAATTCATTTATTTTATTTATTTTTTTGAGGAGAGGAAAGGGTGGGGTGACAGGAATCTCTTAGATTTATTTTATTGAGAAAAATGAATTTTCGTAGGAAATTGGGTCAGGTAGTCTGAACATTTTGTAGGTAAAAAAAAAAAAGGGGTGTAATAAGAGCTGTTTTTACGATCACAATTACTGGAGCTTCAAGCTGTAAATTGATTGGTTCGCTTGGTGAAATTCCTGGGTTTGATCCATCATGAGGATCCAAGGGAACAATATCATAGAAAGGCTTCCATCTTGAATAGGGCAATATCTGTGAGAAAAGAACGTTTTAATTAAAAGATGAAAAAAAATTGCAGGATTTGAGCGTGATTGAGTGAAGGATGCTGCGGCATGTAAAAATAATAAGAAAATAAACTTAAAAATTCATTTATGTATTTTTTTTTTTTTGACCTCGCAAGTTACGCTATAATCCTGACGTTTATGCAACTATTGTTTTATTTTTAACTTTTTTTAAAGATAAAAACATTTTATCAGGCATTTCATATGATATGAGTACGATGTATTAACATTATACTGTATGTTATTTTAATTTCTTTTTTTTATATAATTGTTACTAGGTGTTAAGGTTGAGAAATTGAATGATTCTGACGACGAGAGGAATCTACAGACGGTGAAAATCATGACCATTCAAGATAGAGTTCAAGAAGGCAATGTGAGGTAATAAGGTTTTCAAGAAATGTACATTTTGGTTTTATTATTTGTTTTCTTTAATGAATTTTCCTGATTTCACTAGAATTTCTTAATTTGTTTCCACCATGATTTACCTAGAAAAATTGGATATTTTGTGATTTGTTGTCAGTTGAAAATGTGATCATGTAAATAAACGTAGATACCGCTTGCTTTACTGTATTTTTAAATATTTAGATTTCAATTTGCCTTTAGTGTTAGAACAAATCAGACTAAAATGTCTTGTACCTGAGTATGATGTAATTTTATATATTTAACAGGAGGTATTCCGTTCAAGTTAGACTTCAAGGGGACACAAGATGGTATATTTGCGATTTCAAAGATTGTAAAAAGGAATTTAAAAAACCTTCGGATTTAGTCAGACACATGCGAGTTCATACGCATGAAAAGCCTTATAAAGTTAGTAGCCATTATAGTTCTTCTTATTTATACTTTTCTTACATGTTGATTGATTTTTATCTTTATTATAATAAAGATAAAAGTAAAAATAAAGATATTATAATAATTGTTAAAAATTATAAAAAACTACCATGTAATACTTATCCTTTTGTACTTTCACGTCGTTGTTTGGATTTCAGTTCTTCTATTGTATCTATCATCTGATCACAGTTTGTATTACTTTTTCTTAAATATTTCAGTTATTATAAACAACATTAATTTAGAGCTTATTCATTTTAACCCTTAGTTAATTATTTTTTGCATTTTTTAATAATAAATAATTCCTTTATTAAAATAGTTATTTTTTTTTTATCTAATTGTCTTTAAATTAGTATTTTTGTTTTTATAGTATTTCCATTCATTTCATTTCTAACTTTATTGTATTATATTAATTTTTATCTTCACTCGTATTTATTCTACTTATTTTTAAATTTATTTTTTTCATAAATGGTTCAACTTACCTTAGGATTTTTAAATAAGTCAAAATAGATTTCTTCCACACTATCACTTTCTTCCCTTAAAAAAAAAAAAAAAAAAAAAAAAAAAAAAAAAAAAAAAATAAATAATAATAAAATTTTTTTTTTTTTTTTTTTTTTTTTTTTTTTTTTTTATTTTTTATATATATATATATATTTATATTTATTATATATATATATATATATATATATATATATATATATATATATATATATATATATATATATATATATATATATATATATATATATATATATATATATATATATATATATATATATATATATATATATAGATTTTTTAAAATTATTTTTCAGTGTACAAAGTGTGCAAGAGCATTTTCAATTAAAGCGACGTTAATGAGTCATATGAAGACCCATTTACTTGAGAAAGAATTTTCGTGTGAAAGTTGTGGCAAAAAATTTACAACGGCTGCTTCTCTTAAGACTCATTCATGGTTAGGTTTTTTTTTTTTTTTTTTAAATAAAAATTCTCTTAAATATGTATTAATTTATAATTAGTATTTTATTATAATAGCCATATTATTATTTTAAAGTAGACCAAATATAAGATTTTTTTTTTGTGGAAATTGTTAAATATTAAAATTGTTTTATTTTTATTTTATATTCTTATTTTTGTTTTTGTAAAAAATGTAATTAAAATTTAATTTTGTTTATCTTATTTAGGGTTCATACCGGAACAAAGCCTTATAAATGCCCTTTGTGCCCAAAGCTCTTTCGAACAATTTCACATAGAAAAGCACATATGTTAAGTCATTCTCAGTCTGCTTACCGATTACATAATATAAAGAAAAAGAACATGCCTCTTCCTGATATTCCCCTTCAGGAACCGATTTTAATTACCAGCGAAGGTAAAAGTTTTTTTTTTGTTTGTATACATTATTCTCTCATACTTATAATTTCTGGATAGTATTTAATATATTTATTTACTTTTTTTTTTATTTGTGTAGGTCTTGTAAAACAAGTTTCCCGGTACAATAATGTATATTCAAACGAAGGGAAACTTAGCTTTTGAAAGACCTCACCGGTGTCGGTTTTGTTCAGCGGCTTTTAAAAAGTCTTCTCATTTGAAGCAACATGAAAGGATGCATACTGGAGAAAAACCTTTTAAGTGTGAAAATTGTTTCAAGTATGTATTTTCTACACGTTATAATGCTTCCGAAATTTTATTTAAATTGGTGAGAAACGTCCATTAATTTATGTTGTCTCTTCCTGAAATAATATTTTATGTGATTAAGAATACAAGAAACCAATAAAAAATTAAAGAAAATATATCTTCTTTATTATTTATAAAGTTTTAGGTGCATCAATTGTACATCTTTTATAAGAATATTAGCACTTTACAGCTTTTCTCCCTGATACGGAAAATTTTGCTTCCTACTAATTGTTTTCTAGGCAGTGTTTATCACTCTTATTTATTTTTAATCATAAATATTTATCAATCATTTATTTTTTGAATAGATTACTTTTATTTGTACATTAACCATTGTTTTTTCCTATCAAATTATATTCTTTGTTGTTTTATCTTTTTCTTTCCTGTATCGCTTCTTACTTCAACTGTTTTTAATTTTGTCTCAGCCTCATTAAAAAAGGGAGTTAATAAAGAGATTTGTTGATTTAGATGTGATTCCCAATTGGTTGAAATTGTTAAATCTCCTCTTATTCCATGTTTTGTATTTTTTCTTTCTCTTTTACTATTTAGGCTGTAATTCATTAATTTTTATCTTATAATCTTTAGGTCTTAACCTTATGTTCTTTCCTGTTATCGCTATCGCTTTTATCTATCTTTACTCAGCTTTTCATTTTCGGAGTCCTCCTTCCTTATCCATTATTCTTTGTAAATAGTCAGCTTTCATTTTCTTAAACCTTGTGTTTGTAACTTGTTAGCTAATTATTGCCTATTCAGTATTTAATATTCAGACTTAAATTTCAGTAATCCACTTTTATTTTTCATCAAGTCCTTATAAATTCTTTATAATAATAAATAATAATAATAATAATATATAATAATAATAATAATAATAATAATAATAATAATAATAATAATAATAATAATAAAGATTTGATTGATAATAATCCAAAGATTCTTAGTCAGTACATGTACTTACAATTTTTATAACATTTTATTCTCAGAACTTTCAGTTCCCAAAGCGTTCTTAAGTCACACCTCAAAGTGCACACGGGAGTAAGACCTTACAGCTGCCAAACTTGTTTGAAAGAATTTTCTTCAAGGGGAAGCTTAAAAAGGCACCTTACCACACATTCTTCAGTAAGTGTTAATATTGTAAATATTTATTTCAAATCTGTATTAAAAAATATATTAGAACCTAGTGTTTTGCTTTTTGGTAAGAATTAGTGAAATAATTAAATAATTTTTTTTAAATGATTAAATAATTTTAAATAATTAAATGATTTTTTTTTATCTGTGTTTTGGAAAATTTCTTAGTTTGGTGTTATTTGACATCTTTCAGATTGAAATTATTGATATTTTAAATGATTAATTATGTAGTGAATATTAATATATATATATATATATATATATATATATATATATATATATATATATATATATATATATATATATATATATATATATATATATATATATATATATATATATATATATATATATATATATATATATATATATATATATATATATATATATATATATATATATATAACACTTTTTAAGGATCGTCCATACATGTGCCCATATTGCCATAGTAAATTTAAGACTAATACCAATTGCAAGAAACACATGAAGACACACAGACAGGAGTTAGCAATGAATGCTATTAAAGCTGCAGGAGCCAGTTTACGAGGGGACAACGAACAAGCTTTACTCACTGCCAGCTTATATGGAAATCAGCATAGCTTGCCACTTAATAATAATAATAATAATAACAATAATAATAATAGTAATAATAATAATAATAATAGTAATAATAGTAGTAATAATAATAATGAGGTATGTATGATTAGTAAATTCTTGTTTTATATTTACTATCTAGGTATTCAAAAAATAAATTTCTTGATAATATTTCACATTTTTTAATTTACTTATTTTGTTTTTAATTATTTGAAGGAAGGTTAACATTAAAATTAATTAATGGATAAAAAGGAGTTTTTATAGTTATTTTATTTAGTATTTAAAACATGCCAAAATATATATATATATATATATATATATATATATATATATATATATATATATATATATATATATATATATATATATATATATATATATATATATATATATATATATATATATATATATATATATATATATATATATGTGTGTGTGTGTGTGGTTATATTTAGTATTATAATAAGGAATGGTAAAAATGAGAACCATTATAAAATGTATAAAATTTAGGAAATAAAATTGTTTATAATAGATATCTAAGAAAGAAAGACATAGGAGTGAAAGGCAAAACTAGTTACGATGGTAATTGGTATATAAATTATTAGATAAAATTTGAACTTTTTTTAAAAATATTTAATAATAATAGTTTTTAGGCCCAAATAAAAATAAAGTGGGTAGCTTATGCCTAAATGATGTGGTTTGTATGTGTAATCACAATAGATTTTCATTACCTTTTCATTGCCAGGAGATTAAAAGAAGAACTATGTAAGAGGTGTTTAAGATAATGTGTTTTAAAGATTAAAGAAAGTAATGTTGAGAATGTTTTAAGAAGTAAATGCTAAAGAGTAGAATTACTAACATATAGTTTGAGGCTAAGCTCGAGTTAAAATGTTACAAGGAAAATATAGTTGACTTAGCAGTCCATTTTAGTTTCATTATTTTTGAATTTACTCATATTGGATAAATTATAAAAGGTGATAAGTAGTTAAATAGCATGAATTGTATGTTGCATTACATTTCCATTGCCTGCAAGGTTTCTTCATTTTCTCTGATTATTATTATTATTATTATTATTATTATTATTATTATTATTATTATTATTATTATTATTATTATTATTATTATTATTATTACAGAACTCAAATTCTGTGATTAGTCAAGAAAATACTGTTGATTCTAATTCTTCGTTGCAATTGTCTACCGCTTTAACTCAGGATCTTGTAGAAGGAAGAATTACTCTCGCAGAGTTTAATGAAAAAGAAGGTCAGTATCCAGCCGAAGCCGAAATTCAAGTTTCAGAATCTCCACAATCTCATGCTACGTCTTTTATTCTTTCAAATTCATCAATTCTTCCTGCTGGGTCAAAGATATTGCTTCAAGGATCGAATGACGGATCGTCTCACCAGTCAATTAATGGTATTTTTATTCAGCCTGGTATGATTTTCGAAAGTTATGAATATCAGACTAATTCTGAGTCCGGAGAATACATTATCCAAGGACCTCAGACGTACATTCAAGACAAGGAAAATGGTATAGAAAAAATTCAAGTAGTAAGCACGAAATCGAACTCATTTTTAGATCAAAGCAATGTTGCCAATTCAGCTCCTCTATTTCTTAAAGAGGAACTCGGGAATGAGGAAGGAAAAAGTTGTAAGACTTATAGGCTAATTGCTGCTCATTCTTCTTCAGTGGCTTCCGAAAACAACTTGAGTAAAAGTAAAGCAGTTGAATTCC
>SEYY01008881.1:425000-437500 GCA_009176605.1 Armadillidium nasatum
TCTTTCATCTTCTGCTTACAATTTTATGATAAAATATCAATTAGTTATTTAAATGATTTATTTGAACATTCTTATAGTTTAAAAAGGATTTTATCTTTCCAATAACTGGAGTCATTGTGTAAAAGATCTTGTAAATAAATTAGAAAAATTCACCAAACTTTCAAGTTATAACTTCAAATGGTACTGTTAGATGTGGGAGAAAACTTTTTAGTCTTTAGAAATCAAGTTTCTTGTCTTTCAAAATTAGCTACTGGATTGTAACTAAAAATTTGTTAGTTAAAATTGTGATTTGTGAATATTTGGAATGTTGACGATTAAAATTTTGTGTAAGGTCAGAATAAAACTAATTTTTAATTAGAAACTTTACGAAAATTAAAAACTAAAAATAGGAAATTTATTAACATCTATGCATAATCTTAAACTACATAGGGCGTACATGTAGAAAAAATATTGAAAATCATCTTATGTCTGCTGTTGTCTACGCAAATAAATGATACAGATAGCTTTGAATTTCTTTCATAAAACTAAAAGTATATCCTGGAAATATTTAAAAATATTATTAGAGATGTCGAATCCATGTGATATCCATCATAGGTTCATAGGTTCGAAATTTCTTCTTCTTCTTTAAAAAAAATAATAATAAAAAAAAAAAAAAAAAAAATGGAATGTTTACTCAATAAATTTTCCATCAAATCATTTGTTGAAGATATTGAAAATATAAAACTTCATGAAGAAGCACTTCTCATTTATATATTATACTATAAACATAGTATTGTAGTAAAAATGTTCAAAAGATTTTGGACACTAGGCAAGGAGTGACCCTTATGATTGACTGAACAATTTATGCAGATTATTTTTCTTTTTACTCGCATATCACTACAAACATAGCCAATATATACAACATATCATCTTTTTCAACAAATAAAATACATTCTATTTACTTCATATATAGAAAATCAGACTTTTATCAGGTTTCAAACCATGTGTATGATGGGCTTGAACATTCAGATCGATATGAAAAAAACTTGATTCTTTGTGTACCCCTTAATCTATTTAGTCATGAAAAATCATGTACAGTAAGTCATACAAATCAATTTCCTCTGGCTATAAAACCTCCTGATGGTAGGTTGTGAACCTCCTTTTAAGAGTAGGTTCAGTGACGATATATATATATATATATATATATATATATATATATATATATATATATATATATATATATATATATATATATATATATATATATATATATATATATATATATATATATATATATATATCACTACAGTCTTTGGCAATGTCCAGTATGTAAATTGTTTTTTACAAGCGCGAGGGTATTCAGAAACATCTTGAATTGCACCCAAGAGAAGAAATTAATAATGCTGTTAATAAAGTAAGCAATATATATATATATATATATATATATATATATATATATATATATATATATATATATATATATATATATATATATATATATATATATATATATATATATATATATATATATATATATATATATATATATATATATATATATATATATATATATATATATATATATATATATATATGCAGGGGAAATATGGTGGTTTAGTTTCTTCTAGTTCTGGTTACAGCTACCTATCAAACTCTATCTATAAACAACTCTGAGTAGCTAGTGCAGCTACTGACTTTTACTACTCATCATCTTGGAAATTATTTCATACTAGCCCTTTTCTAAATTCCTAACTCTCTCCTCACATTGTTAAACTATTTCCACCTGTGTTTTCCCAATAATTTTTTAATCTGTATTTTTATTTCTTCGTTTTCCTCGAGAAAGGCCAGTTCTTTACGATTAGAAGTTTTTGATAGTATGTGATTGTATTAATGTGATTTCTCTGACTTTGTTCGAGTCATAATGGCTTTGATCGAGGAGAGTTCTGAAGTACTTGAAAGAATATTAGGCATAATACTACAAAGATGTATGGTACTGACTGTATTTCTGTTTCTGGTTTCCAAAGCTTTTGTTCTTTACTTTGCATCCTTTGGTGTCTGCGTATCATCGACTTTTTCCTTCTTTATGTAAGCATGTACTTATTCGTCCTTTGCCAAAATAGAAAGGATATCACTTATAAATAAATAAGAACAGTATTTTTCTTCACTAACTTCACCAAGCTTTCTTATCAAAAACTCTTTATATTAGAAAAATCCTACCTTTTCAGTTACGGGTGACAAAATATTGGAACATGTAATTTTTATTAAAATACCAAAGTTTACTTTAATTTTATTTTATATATATATATATATATATATATATATATATATATATATATATATATATATATATATATATATATATATATATATATATATATATATATATATATATATATATATATATATATATATATATATATATATATATATACCTTTTTTTTTTTTTTACCTTCTCACCCCCTGACCACCCCATGTTGAGGCGGCCACACTTCGCTAATGAAGCTTCCTGCCGCAGTCGGTCTCGTCCAGAGATCCTTCAAAGAAGTGATGCCCCAGAAGAGTTTGGGGCGAGAGTTGGAAGGACAGCGTAATAGAAAGTGTTTCACGGTCTCCGGGGCCATTCCGCATCTAGTACAGGTGGGAGATGCTGCCTGGTTTATTTTGAATTCGTGTTTGTAATGTTGTAGGTTTGGGTGGTGCCCGCATCTCAATCTTGCAAGTGAGGTTTGTAAGTGTCTTGGGAGGTTGTTGAAGTCGGGGTTTATTTCGGGGGGGGGGGGTCTGTTAAGGATGTTGTTTGGAGGTCTGTTGATCATGTATGAATGTGTTAGTTGAGTGTGTATATGTTTGGTTGTTGTGGTATTGGGGGGAGGAGGGGGATGTGATTTAGGATCTGTTTGTAAAAGGCGCCGGTGGACGATGGAGGCTGTGTTAGTCTTTGTGGGGTAGGTTGGAGGAGAGTATTGTGACATGGGTGTGTGGGTAGGCGTGTTTTTTGGGTGCCTATCATTTCGAGGTGATTCCTTATGGGTAGTATCTTGGTTTCGTTGTGTAGGTGTTGTTGAGGGGTTGTGCGTGTGCAGCCGGTGATGGTGCGAAGGGCTTTATTTTGCGTTATTTGGAGTGTCGTTAAGTTTTGGTTGGAGAGCAGAGGGTGCCAGACAGGGGAGGCGTAGTTAATGGTGGGGCGTATAAATTGTTTGTAGATTGCAATTGAGGTTTGTATGTTGTTGTGTATGTCTGTGTTGGCAACTGTTTTGAGGATGTTGAGTTTTCTGTTTGCGGCTGAGGTGGTATTTTGAATGTGCTTGGAGAAAGTGAGGCGAGTGTCAAATGTTAGGCCAAGGATCTTAGGGGTTTTGTTGAAGGGTATGGGGGTGTTGTTTAGTAGGACTTGTGGGTGGGTGTTGGATATGTGTTTGTCTGTTGTTATGAGGGTTATGGAGGATTTGTTTGGGGATGCTGTCATCCTGTTTTCGACTAGCCAAGTTTGGAGTTGAGTTAGGTAGTCTTGAGTGAGTGATGTTGCGGTGGTGAGGTCTTTGTGAGTGGTGGCTATAGTTATGTCGTCGGCGTATGAGGTGATGTGGGTGAAAGTTGTTTGTGGTTGTGGGAGGTCTGCTGTGTAAAGGTTAAATAGAGTGGGGGAGAGTATGGCTCCTTGGGGAACTCCGTTCTTTATGTTGATGGTACGTGATTTATGGCCGTTTTGTTGTATTTGGGCGGTTCTTCCTGATAGGAAGTTGGATAGCCATTTCTTAGTATCTGTTGGATGTTGGATTGGAGGATTTTATGGATAAGATTATGTCTCGGGACAGTATCGAAGGCTTTGTTTATGTCAATTGCTATTAATATAGTTTTGTGATATGGCTTATGGTTTAGTCCGTTTAATATAGGTTGGATGATGTTGGTAAGTGCAGTGGTGGTGGAGTGGTTGGGTTTGAACCCGTGTTGGAAGTTTTGTTGTGGGATGAATTGGAGGATAGAATTTAGGATTAGTTTTTCAAGAAGTTTTGAGATGGTGGATAATAGGGAGATTGGGCGGTAAGAGGAGGGGTTTGAAGGGTCTTTGCCAGGTTTTTAGTTTAGGGATGATTAATGCTTTTTTCCATTGTGGTGGGATATAGTTGAGTTGGATGGATTTGTTGAAGATGGAGGTTATGTATGTGATTGTGTGGTGGGATAGGTGTTTTAGGTGAATATTTGATATGTTGTCTGGTCCTGTTGCTGGAGAGTTTTTGATAGTTTTAATGGTGTTTTGTGTGTTTGTGGGTGTGATGGCGTTTAAGTTGTTTTGGTTGTTGCGTAGCTTTTTCAGTTTTTTGATTATTTTTCTGTTTTGTGGGTGGGTAGGTAAGCTACTTTGTTTAGCAAAGTGTGTGGCCAGTAGGTTGATGTGTTGTTTGGGAGTTAATGGGGTTTGTGTAGTGGGATTGGTTGGAGTTTCGTGAGTGTGAAGTGGGTTGTTTTTTGCATTGTGAATTGTGTGTGTATATATATATATATATATATATATATATATATATATATATATATATATATATATATATATATATATATATATATATATATATATATATATATATATATATATATATATATATATATATATATATATATATATATATATATATATATAGAAGAAAAGTGAAAGTGTTCATCGGTCAAAGCCACGGTTGAAAATTATTTCAAATGAAAATGCAGACACATTAATGAACAGTATCGATTCCAGTAGCAAATCTGACGAAAACGTTGAACTTTATCATCAAAGGAAACAGGAAACGGTAATAATATTAATAATAATATTAATATTAATAATAATAATAATATTAATTATTATTATTATTATTATTATTATTATTATTATTATTATTATTATTATTATTATTATTATTATTATTGCGGAATATTAAATGCCATCTGTTAATGTAGTTTGAGTGGTACCTATTAGCAGAAGATTAGATATATAGGGAGAGTTTAACAAGTGTCTTGAGTATTTTAGATTTTAGAGGCATGTTCTTTGTAAGTGGTATTCATTTTACTTTGTAGCCATTTTATTAGTAGAGTTTTATTTTATGTTTTAGTTGTTTCTGGTCATTGCAGAAATTTGAAGATATTTGTACTGAAAGAACTTATAAATTTGTAAAAAATATATGTAAAAGGAGACATGATTTTCATGGAGCTATTAAGAGATTTTAGTATATTCTTCAATTTAATATGTGGGTGATCTTGAAGTAAATTGAAATATGTGTTTGTGTTATTAGGGAATAGATTCTAATGTAAATAATGTTTGCTTATCAACAGAGTTGTCTAGTATTATTTAAAGTAGTCTGATTATTTAATTAGTAGTATTCGTTTTTCAATGCTAGTTTTAATGTTCTGGAACTAGGTTACAGGAATTATGAGGAAAAAAGTGTCTAATATTGAGTATTGTGCAGGTATTTTCGTTTAAAAATACCTTAAGTCTTTCAGGGGAAAAACGTTAGTTAATTTTTCAGTTAATTATTTATGTGTATTCAATGTAATGAAAAAGTTTCTGTTTCTGTATTTTTAGGGAAGGTCTTATGGAATGAAGACCGATTTGCCAAACCGTTGTTCTACCTGTGGTAAAGGATTTAAGAAACCTTCTGATCTCGTTCGACACATTCGAACACACACTGGAGAAAAGCCATTTGCTTGTAAATTATGCTGTAAAAAATTTGCTGTTAAGTCTACACTAGATGTTCATCTCCGTACTCATACAGGTAAAAAAGAACATAAATGCAATACTTGTAATATATTTTACTCCTCAAAAGGAAGTCTTAAAATTCACATGCGTCTTCACACTGGTTCGAAACCTTTGCAATGTTATCACTGCGGCTTGAGATTTAGAACATCTGGCCATAGAAAAACCCATATGATGAAGCATGGAATAATTGCTAACACTAAGGATACTGGACTCATTAAAAAATTTAAGCAGGAAGATTCTAACGAAAGTTCTGGTGATGTGGGAGAACATTCGGAAATGGCAGAAATTGTTGGTGGACAGACTGAGGCTATTTTACCAACTACGCTAGATGTTTCTGATGATTTAGAAGCATGCAATTCTGTTATGGTTAATTTAGATGGTACTGTTACCCTACAACTGAGTGGCATGAACTTTAATGGGTTAGATGCTTCTTCCTTGCTCAGTCTTCATGCTGTTGGCCTTGAAGATGCAAATCTTGATCCGTTACAGTATGGTAATACAGTATCTCTCGAATTTCCCTCTGAAGTAATTGATGAAAGAGGCGAAACCGCTTTGCAAAACGTTGTAATGGTTCAAAGAGAAAATTTTGTAAATAATGAAGGGAGCAAAAGTATCAGAGATGAGAGAAGGGATTTGAATATAACAGAACAAGACCAGGCGCTGATTTCATTAGAAGAGAATTTAGCTGCGAGAGAGGATGTAGACGCATCTTCCAACCATTCAAGTGAATATTCGCAAGTTTTAACAACTTACCTGCCTGTTAATTCGGAAATTAAATGCCCCTTTTGTAGCAAGTTGTTTTCTAAACCTTCAGAGTGCCAAGAACATATTCAAAATCTACATAGTGGTATTGTTAAGGCAGAATATATTCCAGTTGAAATGAGTTACAGCCCAGATCCTTTAGCCCTCAGTCTTAAGCAATCGTTAGGGTCCCAAAGGAAAATTACTTTTAAAGATAAAATGTATAATTTTTCTTCTGATAAAGATTATGATTTTTCTAGAGATACAGTTCCTAATCTTAGTTTTAAATGTTTAATTTGTAAAGAAATTTTCGTTTCTCAGTCTTCTTATCATCAGCATTTGTCTACTGAACATAGATGTTCAGAATTATACAAAAATTCTAATCAATTTTGTAATGAAGAATATTCTAGGAAAGAAGATTTATTATCTCATCAACATCATCATCAGCAGCAAAGCGGTGTAATACTTTCTCATCCCGGAGTGATATTTAAAAATTCTACAAAATCGAACATCATTAAAAATTCTTCGGATAAATCAATGACCTTGCCCACTGCTTCCTCTTCTCGTTCGGGTATTGAAGAAGAAATTGATCCACTTATGATTAGAGATATCTTTCTTCCTCAGTAATTTGATTTAGTAAATTAAAATTATTTTAGAATGACGTGAATTAAAAATTTATATATTTAAAATAACTTTATTTGTATTGTTTTATTATTTGACTGTACCATTTTTTTTAAAACCATTTTATCTATGTGAGCTGTTAAGTATAGTTTTTGGAGGCCCTTTATATCTTTGCCGAAATCAATCCGCAATGGATATTTTTAATTATGTAATCGCAAATATATTTTTAATTCTCCTTTTTCTATTGTAAATATTAAGAGGAAATATAGTTACCTTATTTATTTATTGTTATATTTTTTAATATATAAAATTGATCTGTGATATTTGTAGTATAAGGTTTTCTTACTTATAAATTTCACATTTATTATATAATTTTCATTTCTTTTTATAGTCTGAATTTTTGAGAACCTGTGATGTTAGAATAAAAGAGGAAATATATTATAATAAAATTCTTTATAATATATATAATATATATATATATATATATATATATATATATATATATATATATATATATATATATATATATATATATATATATATATATATATATATATATATATATATATATATATATATATATATATATATATATATATATATATATATATATATATATATATATATATATATATATATATATATATATATATATATATATATATATATATATATATAATATATATATACAGAAAATAACTCTTTTAATTGAAGATACCTGTATAATTATAATTTAATTTTTGGTAAATTTTATGCGCAAAAAAGGTGTGGTGAAATTTTATTTTGCAAGTGATACACTGTTATTAAAAATCAATTAAAATTAATTGTTAACTATATATTTTCAAGATTTTGAGAAGGAATTTTAATAAAATATACTCCAGTACACAGTTTGGAAGATTATGAAGATATGAAATTGCAAAGAAGCACATACTAAAATAACAGTTTTAAGAAGTTAGGAAGCTTTTGAAGAAGTTTGGAAAGATCAAGCAGATTTGTTTTAGGATAAAATGGAAGGAAGAAGAATTTGTATAATTTCTTTACTGCAGTTTCTAATCCCATTGGATGTGTAAATGGGATGGAACTCTTGAAAAGTTTTGGAATTTAATTTTACAAACCTTTTGTATTCCAGGAGAAAGTTACAAACCTTTATATATGAAGCCATTGGAGAAAGTCGAAAGAAAAAGCAAAATATGAAGGAAAAAATTTTATAAAATTGCAAATAAATGTTAAGATTTGGAAAGTTTTAAAAATCAATTAAAATTAATTGTTAACTATATATTTTCAAGATTTTGAGAAGGAATTTTAATAAAATATACTCCAGTACACAGTTTGGAAGATTATGAAGATATGAAATTGCAAAGAAGCACATACTAAAATAACAGTTTTAAGAAGTTAGGAAGCTTTTGAAGAAGTTTGGAAAGATCAAGCAGATTTGTTTTAGGATAAAATGGAAGGAAGAAGAATTTGTATAATTTCTTTACTGCAGTTTCTATTCCCATTGGATGTGTAAATGGGATGGAACTCTTGAAAAGTTTTGGAATTTGATTTTACAAACCTTTTATATGTCCAGGAGAAAGTCGAAAGAAAATCAAAATATGAAGGAAAAAATATATTGCAAATAAATGTTAAGAAAATGTTGAGTTAAGAATTGATAAATATATCCGAAACATAAATTATATGGATATGAAATTGGGGAATAATTGAATAGGAAAGGACAACGGAATTTAGCTGTGAAGGAACAAGGCTAATAAAGGAATGTTTGTGTGGCAACATAGAGGAAAGAGTATATACGGCCAAAATGGATTTGTCACTTGAGAAAAATATGGGATTCGGAATGAGAATGAAAGAGTGTAAGGTGGTAATTTGAAATCAGTACTGTTATAAGGTGAGGCTTGGCTTTCTAGTATTAGATAGGTATCAAAACTGATTTCTTTTCAGAAGGATAAACCTCATCTGACCCATTACGAAATAAATAGCTGGCAAGACTGACATGGATTGAAGATCAAGAGATGTGACAAAGTTGAAGGTAATATCTTTGGACTTTGTGAAGAAGTTACAATGAGGACTTCTCGTAACTGACTACTACGCTTATCCTCAAAAATGGTATTAAAGATTGCTGGCAACATCGTTGGAATTAAGGCATCCTGGGTGCTAAACTTCATTCAATAAAAAAAACCCTTGTATCGAGTACTGGTCTCCCGGTTCGCCTGAGTCGCCAACGGGAAATGAAACTTGCACGACTCAGCTGGTCACCCAAATACGTTTTGTCGAGGGAAAACCTTCCATCTTGTCCGTTCTGCCGAGCCTTTACACTTCTTTCTGTCAATCATATCTTTGTAGAATATCTTGATTTGTTGACGTTACGTAATAAGGTACTTCCCAGAACCAACTCCTTTCCCCTTGGGGATAGGTTTTCCTATATTATAAATGAATCTCCACACTTTAATTTCTGCTTTCTTACCAGAAATGAACTTATTGTGTTTGTTGTTATTAACATTGTTCCATTATGTCTAGGTGCATATCCTAGTGTTGTAGATTCATATTAGTATTGGCGCTTTTCATGCAGCAGTACCTGCACATCTATAGGAACTCAAAAAACAATTTATTATTTTTAATAATTAAAATAAGTAATATCCAAGGTCTCAGCCCTCAATAAAGACATCTTACACCATTATCTTCGACTCTAAAAGCGCACCTTTCACTAAAACATATCCTCCCAAATCCCTATAGTATTTATGCGCTAAAATGCCTTATCCTGCACAATTATTAGAAATATATATATATATATATATATATATATATATATATATATATATATATATATATATATATATATATATATATATATATATATATATATATATATATATATATATATATATATATATATATATATATATATATATATATATATATATATATATATATATATATATATATATATATATATATATATATATATGATATATATATATATATATATATATATATATATATATATATATATATATATATATATATATATATATATATATATATATATATATATATGCTATAATTGCAGTAAATGAGTTTGAAATAATAGAACAGTTACGGGAAGATAAAGAAAAATTTCCTCTTCTGGGGTCGAACCACCGTGTGTTGCGACTGAGAACAATTAAAAGCTCGGCGTTCTACCGCTGAGATATCCTCGAACCCTAAAAAGTTCGATTCAAGAACAGTTTCAAGCAGACGAACCCCCGTCAAGGCAATAATCACCAGGTTTTCACTCTGTCCTTCCATCGTTCTTAACATTTAAATTATTACAATGCTATAATCGCACAAAATAAGTTGGAAATAATAGAACAGTTACGGAAAGATAAAGGAAAGTTTAGTTGTTCTTAGTCGCAACATGCTGTGGTTCGGCCCCAGAGGAGGAAACTTTTCTCCCTGTTGGGAGCTTTATAAATTCCAATAAGTGTAACCTTTGTGTATACATAAGTCAAGCTTTATTAAAGCCATAGGTTATTTTTTTATGAGACTCATGCCATTACCAATACGATTTTCGACTATATGCCGAAATACAGATGTAACTTACGTAGTTTCCACTGGTGGACATAAGGTCCCATAATAGAGCAAAACCTATGGAAACGACTCTACAATCAGAATGAACATTTTGCAGAAACTATCTTTGCTGGGTATACGGGATCAGCTTATCTTTCTACAGCCCTGATGTCAAACAGGACCATTCTGGTGAAATGCGCTACATCTTGTCCAGACACTTTGTATTGGACTTGTAGCCTCTGGGAAATGTCTTAGCAAAACACTATTCAAGCTTGGTTTCAATGACGTGTTCAACAATATACTTGACACAGTCAGCTACTCATTTTAAATGGAAGATATTTATTGTAGTGCTACAAATAGTAGTTGTAGTGATAGTAGTAAGTCTACTACTAACAGAGGTGATAATAATATTGTAGATGGTACGACATAAAAATTTTAGATCGGGATTGTAACATTGAAGGCCACAGAGACTATCAACAACGTAGACTTTTATAAGGAAGTTTGCTTCTTCCAACAACAAATGCAAGATGATACACAGGAAAAAGAAACCCAGCTGTAACAATATATAAATTATTAGTAAATAAAAAAATAGGGTAATTATTAATGGAATGTCTGCGACAAATTAAATCTTCTTAAATATGTCACAGCATTCATTGACTATAGCAGGGTAATATTATGAGTTTGATACTGCTACTACTATTAATAATAATAATAATAATAATAATAATAATAATAATAATAAAGTTTGTTTTCAATCTTAAAGGTGGTTATAAAATATATAAAGTATAACTATTATTAAAGGGAAACTAATCACACGTCATATATAGGTAGAGAGAGAAATGGTACTAAACAATTACCTGAAAAAGTTCAGGTGAACTCTTTTTGTAGTAGCTATCTATATCAGCTCACAGCTGGAACTTACAATTGAGCTATGAAGCGAGGGCCTAAACATAGGAAAAAGAAAAATACTTTACTAGAAAACGAAAATAGGAACATTGATATAAGAATAAAAATATTATACTAGGTACTAGATTAGAAGAAATGTAACCTAGGCTGTAGGTAAATAAACTCACCAAGATAGGAAGTAGTAAACCGGATGGTTTAATGTCATAGGCATATGGTTGGTCAATTATTTTAAGAACTGGCAAAAATTGAATATTTAAAATCACAAGTTAAATCATTCTACAAAAAGGACCCCTAAGAAATATGTGGCTCATAGTCTCGACTGGGTCGATTTTACCATAGTTCGATTCTGCTGAATAGAGTGTAGACGACTTCATTAGTTGCATCAGTGCAAAAAGTACTTGCATTCTTCTTTTTACCTAATTAAAGTCAATGGTTGATTTCAGGTTTATGCAGTTCTAAAATTTCGGTATTGACCTCTCTCGAAACCTTTCAGCAACGTTTTCTCGCCACAAATCGGCGAGAGTATAATGAAATATTTGCAACATAACTGCAACAAGTGGATCGAAGATTAATGACATGTTTAAGAAAGGAGGGAAAGGGGAGAAAAGGAGCTGTATGAAAGGCAGCGCAGCAGAATAAATCATGTCAGAAGTGATTCTTATATAACAAAGTAAAGTAAAAAAAATAAAAAAATAAAAAAAGAGGTCTATTATTTTAGTAAGAGTAAAAGTTATTGATAAGACGGAAACTTCATATACTCTTGAATGCAATTGCTCGTATGAGGCTAGGGCTTGTATGACAGACTTTAATTAGGAATTATTGAAAATTATTGTCCTTGATGAGTTTGTATGGAGTTGTGAGGGGAAGAGAACACAATAATAAGTGAAAAGGTCGAAGGTTATATAGTGAGGGCCATCTGAGGGTGTAACATGATAATGGAAGAAGAACCTAAGGTATTAAAACGCTAAAAAAGTTTAGGAGA
>SEYY01008881.1:442500-445000 GCA_009176605.1 Armadillidium nasatum
TTCATGAAGATAAATGATTATTATTATTATTATTATTATTATTATTATTATTATTATTATTATTATTATTATTATTATTATTATTATTATGATGATGAACGTCCTGTAGATTTAAATCCGCTGATTTACAAAAGTTCTGTGAATGATTGTTTTTTGATATTTATATATAAAAGAAAATTAAGCTCAACAAAATTTTTAGATTATTTAAACTTAAAAACATTTTAATATCTGATTCGGTATGGAGGAAGAGAGAGAAGAGTTGGTCTCTGTTTTCTTTAGATGTATTTGTGAGGAATGAAATGAGTTCCTTCTCAACTACTACTATATAGAAAACCTATCACCACTTTATTTGGCACAAATTAGTTTGGTTCCTTTTAAGTTTATTATTGCTATTATTATTATGACGATTATGATTACTAGTTAATTATGTATTTTTACTATTTTAAATTTGTTTTAGCTGATGATGGGTCAAGTTAGACCTGAAACGTCTTGTGCAATGAATTTCAAATACTAATGTTAAATAGTTTTCCTCGTCTTTCTTTTTATCATAAAAATAAAACTGGAAAATATATATATATATATATATATATATATATATATATATATATATATATATATATATATATATATATATATATATATATAGGGATATGATATATCGGTATCGGTATCGGTATCGGCAAGTATCGCATATTTTCCGATACCGGTATCGGGTATCGGGTATCGGTATCGGTATTCGGTATTTTATATCGGTATGTATCGGTATCGGCAATATTTTTTGGATAAGATAAAGTATCGTATCGGTATCGGTATCGGTATATATATTTATATATATGGTATCGGTATCGGTTTAATATATATATATATATATATATATATATATATATATATATATATTATATATATATATATATATATATATATATATATATATATATATATATATATATATATATATATATATATATATATATATATATATATATATATATTATAGAGTAAACCAGTAATATAAAAAAATAATATTTGAAATTAATTTTCTTTACTTTAAAACAATACAAACCCTTAAAGCAATGCTAAACTATTTATCCTCTCCTTGATTTGATTTATTGCATGTCAATCTGAATTGAAAATTGATTTGCTCCGCATTTCGCTTCGAATGTCAGAACAAAAATTGAAATAAAAAAACTCGCACCAATCTTGAATTTTTGAGTAGAATGCATTAGCGATGTCGAATCGAAACTTTTTTCAGATTTGACTTAATATTGGTTTTCAAGTCATATTATGTGGAATAATTAGAAATGTTATGTTATGTTATGTTATGTATGTTATGTTATGTGTTATGTTATGTTATGTTATGTTATGTTATGTATACTATGATATGTTGTTATGTTATGTTATGTTATGCTATGTTATGTTATGTTGTTATGTTATGTTATATGTTATGTTATGTTGTAATGTTTTGTTATATTATGATATGTTATGCTATGTTATTTTATATTATTTCATGTTATGCTATGTTATGTTATGAATTGTTGTGTTGTGTTGTGCAATGTTGTGTTGTGCTATGCTGTATATTGCTGTGACGTTTTGTGTAGTGTTTTGTTTTTGTTAAGTTACGTTGTGTTGCTGTGTTTAATGTTGTGCAATGTTGTGTAATGTTGTGTTGTATTGTATAATGTTGTGTTGTATTGTGTAATGTTGGGTTATGTTATATATTTTATGCTTCCTGTTGTGTTGTGCTGTTTTTATTTTTCTTGTGTATTATTGTGTTGTGTTCGATAGTTTTATGTCATGTTGTATTATGTTATGTTGCGTTGTGTTATGTTATTTTTGTGCTATGCTTTGTTGCTTAAAATTGTTCCTAAATTGTCTTGTATTCATTTTGATTTCATTTTGCTCAAAAATCTCTTTTTAAATTTAGAATAAAATGAACTATAAAGATTTCGTATCAAGAATGAAGTAAAATTTCGAAGCAATTGAAATATATATATATATATATATATATATATATATATATATATATATATATATATATATATATATATATATATATATATATATATATATATATATATATATATATAATATATATATATATATATATATATATATATAATTAATATATTATTATTATTATTATTATTATTATTATTATTATTATTATTATTATTATTATTATTATTATTATTATTATTATTATTATTATTATTATTATTATTATTATTATTATTATTATTATTATTATTATTATTATTATTATTATTATTATTATTATTATTATTATTATTATTATTATTATTATTATTATTATTATTATTATTATTATTATTATTATTATTATTATTATTATTATTATTATTATTATTATTATTATTATTATTATTATTATTATTATTATTATTTATTATTATTATTATTATTATTATTATTATTATTATTATGTTATTATTATTATTATTGTTATTATTACTATTATTTTTATTATTATTAATTTATT
>SEYY01008881.1:452500-457500 GCA_009176605.1 Armadillidium nasatum
ACACATATATAATATATATTATTATATAAATCTTTAATAGATATAAAATTAATAGGAATTATATTATAAGATAATATTATGTTCTATAATTCAACAATAATTATATTATAATATATATATATATATATTATTAATTAATTTATATTCTCAATGACCTCTTACTCTTATTATTTAGTCCCTTATACTACTATCATATGCGAATAAACGTTATCACCTCTTCAATTACTTCCTTTTCATATTTTGAATCGCAAGACAGCTTCTGAACTCATATTTTCAAATTATTCGGTGGCTAAGAGTATAATCAGAGTTGTTTCATATTTAGTTCCTATGTATTTAAAACTTACAATTTACTCTCCTATCTTATTCATTCGAACTACATATAATTCCTCTCCAACATTATTGACATATCTCGAACTCACTTCATATTTATTAATCTTTTATCCTTTATTATATCTGGTGTTTCTTTCCTCGTGTATTCTTTCTTGAGAAACTCACATTACTATCTCTCTTTTCTAAACATATCCTCTAAGATGGTGCCTTTGTGATGTTTGTTTACGCCACCTTACCTTCCCTTCAGACGCATCTAATTTATTCATGGGTTTATTTTGTTCCCACAGTAATTACAGATGTTACGCGCTTGGCAGATCTGGTGGTGGTTCCACTTATTAAAGCCTCTCTCTCTGAAAAGGTGGAACATAACGCCTATATATCGTTTTATACAATTCTTTATCCTTTTACATAACTGCTTCTTCGAACGTTATATTCATCTTCTTATACAGGAATAGACTGGTGTCGACAGTGCTACTCCTTCCATAGTACCTCATCTCACCTATATAAAATCGCAAACAGTCTGCTCTTCTAGAAATCACTCATTCAACCGAGTCGCCATAACGACTTCGAATGGTAGTAAGTTGGCTTTCGTGAATCACGCCTTCTTTAACAACTAGTCTCCAATGTCAACTTTCCCTGTTCCAAACAATCACTCTCAAACAAACATACCAGACTGTAACAGTGTAACCTCTCATTATCAAGTTTGACTTGTAGCAGTGTGTAAAGTCTGATACCGACACTCGACTCCGCAAGTTATCTGTTTTTGTGCACTGACGTTTGATCTCTTGCCCACCTTTGAAAATACCACCCGTGTTTTTCGGGTCACGATCGCCATGTTAAGACCAATTTCTCACTATTCCCAATTCTGGTGAAAATGGTACGGCGGCCCGGCTTCTTTGCCGCACCAGAGGAGTATAATGATATTCATTAATTTTTTATATAATAACTTCTTTTATAACACTTTTTTTCCCATGATTGTAGTTGGGTTTGAGACTTTTGTGGCTTTTCCTTATGATATTAGTTCAATTAATATTATTATAATATATATATTATATTATAATATATATATATATAATATATATATTATATATATATTATATTAATATATATATATAATATATTAATTATTATATAATATATTTATATATATATATATATTAATTAATATATAATATCTTTTAATTTATATTATATTAATATATAATATATATATAATATAATATAGTATATAATTTAATAATATAATATATTATTATATTATATATTATAAATATAATAATATTAATATATATAGTATATAATATATATTAATAATATATTAAATATTAATATTTATAGGATATTTCTATTATCACTTATTAATATAGCCCTCATTATACCTTATATCGTAACTGTGTGTGAACAGAAAGAAAGAAGAGAAAAGAAGAAAAGAGAAACGATAGACAAATGAAAAAGTTAGCAGAATGAAATGAAGAAGAATAGAAAGCAAGAAAAGAAGAAGAAGAATGAAATGAAGAAGAAGAAGAAGAGTAAAAATAATAAAAGAATTAAGAAGATAAATAAGAAGAAAAAGAAGAAGAAGAAGAAGAAGAAGAAGAAAGAATAAGAAGAGAAAAGAAGAAGAAGAAGAAGAAGAAGAAGAAGAAGAAGAAGAAGAAGAAGAAGAAGAAGAAGAAGAAGAAGAAGAAGAAGAAGAGCTACAGAACTACAGAACTCTGACTAGCAAAGACTTTACAGTCCAATCCAGGATAGTCTGTTAAACAATCAGTATTCGTCAGAGACACCAAAAATACAGCTCCCGGATTTCTTAATAGAGTTATATTTAGCGTTGCTTATATGATTTCATCATTTCTTGATTTACAGAAAAGAAAGTAGAAGAAAGTGAGTGTAGAGAGAGAGAGATGAGAAGAGAAAGAGAGTGAGAGAGAGAAAGAGAGAGAGAGAAGAGAAGGATGAAAGAAAGTAGAGAGAGAAGAGAGAGAGAGAGGTGAGGAGAGAGAAGATAGAGACTAATAATGAGGAATAGAATAAGAGATGAAAAGGAATGAGAGTTATAATTTATATTATTAGCGTAAAGCAAAATTCCACTGGTGAGGTAATAGAAATGCATTCAAATGACACAGTCAAAATATATCTAAAATATACATTCCACATTATATTAATACAATAATATTAATCACATTAATGAGCCTTTTTATTATTATATTTTATATATTACGAATAAAACATAAATATTATATTTGAGAATCGGAGGTCTATATACGAGAAATATTCTAAATTCCTGGATAAGTAAAGATGAAAAAAAGTTCTCTATAACGAAAAAATAGCATATTTACTGCATCCTGAAACAGAATGAACAACAGGCATAAACAGCTCACACAATCATTTCAATAAGCGTTAAGCATAACTATAAAACTATAACTAAATAACCAACAACTAAACAACTATTACATCATAATACAACAAACAACAAAACATACATATCAACCACAACTAAAAATAATTTATAAATATATTATAATAAAAAATATAATAAAAATAATCATATATATTATAATATTAAATAATAATAATAATAATAATAATAAAATACTTAGACGAAAAAATAAATTACATAAATAAGTCTAATATAAGTAACAAGAATAAATACCTAACGCAACTATTTAATATAAATAAATAAAATATAAAAAAATTTTTTTTTTTTTTTTTTTTTTTTTTTTTTTTTTTTTTTTTTATTAATTATAATATATATTAATAAATATTTTAAGTAATAATATAATAATAACAAATTATAACAAAAACGTAGTAAAAATAAATTTTAAAAGAAAAAGTTAAAATTTAATAAATTATATTATAATTACACAACACTAATTATTAAAAAAAATTAAATAAAAATATAATAAATAAAACAAATAACAGAAATACAAAATAAAAATAAAAAGTTTTTTTTTTTAAAAAAAAAAATTTAATAAATACAGAGTAAATATATAAAAACAATAATTAAAATAATTTACATAGACTTCATGAAAAAATATGGCATCAAATATAATTGATGTATATACTGGGATTTGTACAACGACGCTTATCCGCGAACTTTCTTCCCTCTCTGTATGCGCACGCTTCTCGGCGTGCACCCGTATGTCTGTTTACATACGCAAATTTAGGAGTCCATCTGCTGCAGGCATTCTATCGCTCATATCTTTTGAGTATATATACATAATGTACTCGCACTATAATTACTCAATAATAATCATGTGTCAATACAGCTAATGTATAACGAACCTTAAGAAGGTAATATCGTCTTCTAGTTGGAGCTCACTTTGAATGTTATTGTTCTTTATACATGTACCAAGTGTAATGAGATATTAAAGATTGTAAAGTGGTGCTGGATAATTAGCACACTCCGACACATGATCTTGTAAGTTAAGTGATGGTCTGCCATTGTAATCTAGTCTCTTATGTTATAGTTGGGAGACTTCTTTCATTATGAGTGGCGTAAATTGAGCACTCAAGGAGGGAATATTGCAGGGATGAGTAATATGAACTCAGTAATTCTATAACATCAACACATAAGCAATCTATCCCGGAATAGCCAGATGAAGTAGGCAATGGGTGAACGCTAGACATCACATATTTTTTAACTCATTTTAATTATAATTATTGTACATGTGAAATCCATTAAGAATTATATATATTGGATTCTGAAGATTGATATATGAGAGGGTTATGCTGGTTGCTTTTGTAATATTTTAAATTTTATTGTATATTTCTGTGAGAGAGAGTGGCGGCAGCGATAGACTTTGAGATAAACTACGAAACATTAAGGAGAATATAAAGAGAAAAATAAAAGAGAAAGAGACAATAGACTCTTCAGTAACTGTCCTTACTTGATAATTCACTATAACGCAATTCGTGCCAAGACTATGCCATCGTAATAGCATCACCTATTATATCTATACCTTATATACCCTATATCTACCTTTCGCTACTTCCTCCTTATAATTAATCTCTATATCATTCACTTCTTTCATTAATTACTACTCTAAATATTTATATATAACTTATATATATATATACAAAATATATATATATATTCTTATATCTTATACTTATCTACTACTAATTGATTAGTTACATAATATATTTATATATATATATTATATCTCATTTATTTAATTCACTTTATTATATTATCTTTCTTCAATATTTATATATATATATCTATATTATTTATATCTTTATTATTTTATATAATTAATATACTTACTATATTCATACTAATATTTAATTTATTAATATTAGATATATATTTAACTTCTTATCACTATTATTATAAATATTATTTAATAAGTTATTATATATATAGATCATGATCATATATATTTATATATAATTATGTAAAACGTAACGTACTATATATACATTCAAACGCAAATTGCTGAAGAAATTTATAGGTCAAACAATCTATTACTGATAGGATATTTTAGATATTAATTTTACTTTTCCATATTTTTACATTCCTTTCTTTCTTTTAAAGAATGTTGAACACTTATAGTCTCATTATATAAACACTAGTTAATCTTAAAAAAGAAAAAAATTAAAAATGTTCAATTCTACTGATTTAGAGAACTTATTATGCTACTATATATCGCACTTATATGGTATAAAAA
>SEYY01008882.1:0-11456 GCA_009176605.1 Armadillidium nasatum
ATTGCCGCAGTAACTATCAGGCTTCGTCCTGATGCTGTACGAGGTGCCATAGGAGCATGGATACGTCGTGCAGAATGCTGCATTCAAGAAGATGGAGGCCACTTTGAACAGTTACTGTAAATGATGTCCTGCGAAAGACATAACTATATGACCCAATATCACGTTAATAAAGTATTTTGTGTCATATGTTTATATGACCTTTATTGTTTCTAATATTGTAGGGAACACATACCTAAAATATTGCCGTGCAATTCCGAATATATATATATATATATATATATATATATATATATATATATATATATATATATATATATATATATATATATATATATATATATATATATATATATATATATAATCTAGAAATGACGTATCGCACAATGATAATGGAAAAAGAAATGTACTTCCTAAAATATTTTTTTTCGTGAGATGAAAGAAAATGTGAGCTATTAAAAAAAATATTATCGAAGAACATCAAATTTTCCACATGAATCAAATTCCTTAAATTAAAACTAACTCTTTATTAATTACAGTTTTGCTGCAATTGCAATAAATTAATAAGTACTTTTATTATTGTTATAATATGATTTTTTTAAAATGGACGGCTATTTTTATTATTATTTTTCATATGATTTTTAATACTGTTATACTTATTATTAATAAAATAACTATTATTATTATTATTATTATTATTATTATTATTATTATTATTATTATTATTATTATTATTATTATTATTATTATTATTATTATTATTATTATCTATTATTATTACTGGTCAACACGATTTTTCTGGCAAAAGGTTTTAAAACAGATTCTAATTATATTTTGGCTTCTGATTACGAATATGAACTCAGTTTTTGTCTATCACATCAGGATTTCAAGATATGTCATTTTTCAGTTTTTGATAAAAATTACTCATCAGCCTATATATATGGAAGGTTTCACGATAAAGAAATGTGATATTTAGTACTACATTTTTTATATTCTTAATCAAGTAAAAACAAAGATTACAAAGTTCATGTACAGCAAATCAGATATATTGACAGAATTAAAATAGAAAATAGGAAAAATACATATATATAGTGCACAGATCAATGGCAAATGGCAGTTATCTGAACTTTCTTTTCTTGGATATTCTTTGATGTACAGCTTCTGGGTCTCTCATCAAGCTCCAGCAATAATCCGCCATCAAATGTGAGTCCCAGCGGCCTTGATAACGTTCTTCCATTGTCTTAGTGTCCTGAATGAAAACGCTTTCCCCTTGTTCATCGCTCACATCCCCAAGGTTCTCCGGAAAATTGTCCAAATGGCTGTGTAAATAATGAATCTTGATACTCATTCTACATCCAAGATCTCGCAGGCTCATTAGTAGCTCTTCCACAATCTCTTCATAGTTGTCTGCTTTCTTATTCCCTAGAAAATTTTGCACCACATTACAAAATGCATTCCAAGCTCTTTTTTTCTGTCTCATTCATTGATGTTATAAAATTTGCATCTCTCATAAGTCTTCTTATTTGAGGTCCATCAAATATTCCAGCCTTTTTCTTCTCTTCACTAAGACCAGGAAAAGTTGAACATATATAGCTGAAGCATTCCCCACTGTGATCAAGAGCTCTGACGAACTGCTTCATCAATCCAAGTTTTAAGTGCAAGGGAGGAAAGACATGTTCTTTCTATCGACTAGAGGATCATTGATGACATTCTTATCGCCAGATGCCAAACTCTGTCGCTGAGGCCATTCTTTTTTCACCCAATGCTCTGCTGCAGCTCTACTGTCCCAGTAACACAGAAAACAGGGGTATTTTGTGTACCCTCCTTGCTGACCCAAAAGAAAGTTAACCATTTTCAAATCGACACAAATTAACCACCCATGAACATGATATTGCAACCTCTCAAGAACAATCTTGATATTGTTATATTCTTCTTTAAGTTTTACAGAATGACCTATTGGTACAGAGGCATACTTATTTCCATTGTGTAACAGAACACATTTTAAACTTCTTTTGGAACTATCAATAAAAAGCCTCCAATCCAGTGAATCATATGCTGGAAGTCCCATAAAGAGAAGTAGCCCTTCTATCTGAATGGAAGTACTTCTTTCCCAGTTACGATAAAATGAGACGCTTGTGCCGGGTTTCAACATTCGATTCTCTTGTAGTCTTGAAGCCAACAGTTCAGCAGACTTTTTGGTAGATAAAGATCTCTAACCAAATCATTCAAAGCCGACTGAGTAAACAGAATTGGTTTGTTACAATCTTCAATTGTTATTACAATTCTATCTGAATGGAAGTACTTCTTCCCAGTTACCATAAAATGAGACGCTTGTGCCGGGTTTCAACATTCAATTCTCTTGTAGTCTTGAAGCCAACAGTTCAGCAGACTCTTTTGGTAGATAAAGATCTCTAACCAAATCATTCAAAGCCGACTGAGTAAACAGAATTGGTTTGTTACAATCTTCATCACATGGCTGAAAAATATCTGTAGTTTCTTCTTCAACACTAGAAGAAGGTGAGCAGAGATCTGTGTCATCAATTTTTGGAAGCTTAGTAAAGATTGGTACAGGTATTTCTTCACTATGGGCAACCGGTTGAATAGCTGAAGGGATACTTGGGTATTTCAAATATTGCTTGTTTTCCTTATTGAAACCTTGGGAGATTAAATGAAAAGTAAATTTACCAAACCAATATAATCCTGCCCTTTTGCTACAACTACTGAATAGATGGATAATTCTTTCTTGGAATTCATGAAAATGGGATATATACCTATAGCTCAAAAACTTGATGTGATAGAGAAAATATAAGATCAGATTTGAATTCAGCACCCTCAAATTAGTCTAAAACTGTTCTTAAAGTCCATGCCAGAAAAAAATTTTTTTTTTTGTTGACCAGTGTTATTATTATTATTATTATTATTATTATTATTATTATTATTATTATTCTAACGATACTATAGTACATTGGGCAGTAACGGTAATCGTAACGATAGCTATAAAAAATAACAGTATTAAATAGAAATATTAGTATTAGTATCATCAGTATTAGAAATAGAAATAGAAGTGGTAAAATAGTAGCATAATTAATAACATCTAAGACAAATAAAAGTATTTAGAGTATTTACATAGTATTTTGTTGACCATCGTTGAGTATGAAGGAGAAGCAGTTTTGAAATGATCGAATCTGAGGAAAATATCTCTCCATATCTGAGCCACAGTAGAGTTGATCATCGATGAAAGTGTGCTATAATAATAATAATAATAATAATAATAATAATAATAATAATAATAATAATAATGATAATATAATATAATAATAATAATAATAATAATAATAATAATAATAATAATAATAATAATAATAATAATAATAATAATAATAAATGTAAAATGTCAGTTAAGAATAGTTGCCTAAAATTTGTAAAGAGATCAAAAGCACTGAAATTTTATGCTAAGTAAATTAGATATAATTTTAATTGATGGAGAAGAATAGAAACCATTCACTTAAATTAATGATCATATGCATTTTTTCAGAAAAAAAATCAGAAAATTACAGATTTTGGATAATAAAAGCTTGAAAAAACTACAAAAAAAAAAAAAAAAAAAAATATTTTTTGATTCACAATAGTGATTCAAAACTTTTGTAAAGGACTTATTTTTTTTCCTTTTTTACCTTTAAAACAATTTCATTGAACACATAAAAAAAGATTAGAAAAAATAATGATTTTACCTCAATGAGCCCCCAATGATTGTCCCAACGAATATTCCAGGGAGTCCAATATAATTTAATTTATCCATTACAAAATAGGGTATTATTTGTTCTTTCTTCTTTATTATACCCAAGGCCATAGGGTCACATCCAACGTAGGTAGAATATGCAACAATTCCACAAGAATATATTAAGAAATACATCAAACTTACTTCCAAAAATATTGTAGGATATCACTCTGTATATATATATATATATATATATATATATATATATATATATATATATATATATATATATATATATATATATATATATATATATATATATATATATATATATATATATATATATATATGTGCAAATAAAAAAACAAAAATAACGTGCTTATTTATTTGAAAAACATTAAAACCACTTAAAAACAATAAGGACAACGTTTCAGCCCCATTGTACAGGTCCCACATCAGGTCCAGCTGGATAAGCAGGAAAAGTTTTTTTCTGTCTGCTTATGAAGCTGGACTTGATTATTGCCCTGTGTCTCGGTGCTGAAACGTTGTCCTTATTGTGTTCTATGCCTTCCACCCTTTCTGTTTTTCCTTCATAAATGACGTTATAATAACGTGACATTATTTCCATCAACACGAGTCATGACCTAAATCTTCAACTATTTTCATCATCATGGATAAAATCACATGAACAATTATCAATTATACGCAACTTAATATTATTTTATTTCACAAAAAAGACAAAAATATATACATACCTCAATAAATTTCGAAACAGGGTATGACATGAACCTATAATAAGATACCAAATAGTAAATTCAATGTTATTTCTTTTTATATCCCATTATAGTCTTATGCATTATAGTTCTGTGACTGCATTTTGATCATGCTTGACGGTATTATAAACAGAAAATATGCTTTCACTTTATATGATAAATACATATACATAGCATCTATTTTACATAAAAACATTTATTGTACAGGTGTCCGAATTTTATGATGATGCCCCTCTATGATTTCATCACTTTATTATTGACAGCAATTATACACTTATATCATATCTTAATTGCATGTTCTCAATGTCTAATTTTCATAAATGCTATATGCCTTGCTAAACTATGAACCAAATCAATCAACAAAATAATAAATTATCCCAAGTCATAAAGGAAAATGATTGGAAGAAGGGGGGGGGGGGAAAAAGTAGGGCATAAAGTGAACAAATTGTTGCTTTCTCAGAAATGATCAGGCATGGCTCAATCGTAACGTGATGGGTTTCAAATCAGAGGGTGAGGTTTTGAATCCCGGTCTCATGATGTCTTTGAGTTTGCAACCTGGTTTGGAAATATTTAAAATTCAATTTCCACTCGAAGGGCTACGGTGTTGGAAATATGGTGAAATATTTTCAAAATGAAACTATGGTGGAGTCAAGAGAAATTCGATGAAACCCACGTGGACAGAAATTCAAGATGGCAGTGAAACCAGCGTGGATAAATATTAGAGATGGAGGTAAAATTCACGTGGACAAATTCAAGATGGCTGATAAAATTAAATGGACAAAAATTCAAGATAGAGGAAAGAAGAGTTCATAATTTCATGATGGCCCAGTGCCATGATGTCACATTGTCAGGTGTATGAGTGAGCATGCGCACATGTTTGTAACATCATCACTGAGGCTGCCAGCTGTTACTGATAAACGAAGGGTAGCATGTGCTAGAAAAAGCTATAAATATCTAGGAATAGGTTAAGAAAGAGCGAGGGAACCAAAAGGGGAGTGTCAAGGAGAGGATGACACGTGCCTGGATGAACGCGATCAAAATGGTCGAAAAGTTTGGTCCTAATTAAAGAATTAAAGAATAAAGGTCGATAATTAGGTGTAATAATTAACGGATTAAAGAGATTAGCCTAATTAATTAAGGGATGATCGGGATTAAGGGCATTAAATTAGGTCCAACAAAGAGATTGAGGGACAATTTCCTTTCAATTTTCTATCAAAAAAGTTCTCAGGAAAGAACGTGATGTTGGTACTGATACTGGACCTGTCACAGTGCTACTTGGCTCTAGAATTACAGATAAATTTATCTCCTAATATATATAATATATATATATATATATATATATATATATATATATATATATATATATATATATATATATATATATATATATATATATATATATATATATATATATATATATATATATATATATATATATATATACCTCCTGTTGTTCTCGAAACTTGTGCTTCTGAGCTTGCACCCTGCCTTGCTAAACTATTTCCTTCTTAGTCTTTCTATTCCAGCTTTCCCCTTCTGCAGGAAACGTGGGTTCATTCAGTCTATGACTAAAAAGGGGAAACCCTCTCAACTTTCCAATTTCAGTCTCATTTCTTTAAACTCTGTTTCTTCTAAAGTTTTCGAATCTATCCTTAACAGGAAGATTTGAAAAAATCTAATTTCATCTAACCTTTTTCTCAAACTGCCAGTATGGCTTTCGTTATAAATGCTCTACTGGTGTTCTTCTTTCCCTTCTCTCGGACTCTTAGTCCTCTGCTTTTAGGCATTTTTGCTAATCTTTTGCTGTCGCACTGGTCATATTAAAAGCTTTCAAGAGAGTTTACTTCAAAGCTTTGATTTCAAAACTTCTCTCTTTCAGAATCTATTCTTTTCTCTTAGGTTTTCCTTTCCGGTCGTTCTACAGCAGCTGTTGTAAACGGCCACAGTCCATCTTTTAAATCTAATAATACTTGGTGTTTCTTATTGTTCTTTCTAATCCCAAACACTTTTTTGCTTTTCAAATAATGATTTTCTCTTATATTTTATCATCTAACCACTCCTATGCTAATGACACCACCATTCATTTACGTCCTTCAAATTTGAAAAACGTCCTACTCAACATCAATTAATTGAAACCAGAAAGGCTGCCTTGCAGAAACCTCCGATCATTTTCTTTTTTAAATTGGGACAGAGAAAACTTGTTGTTTCCTTAATATCTATGATATTTTCTTTAAAAATACAAAACTCAAACCTTCATCTGTTCATCATATCCTCGATACTTTTTTTCTCGTCATCTTTCCTTGAAGGATCACATTACTTCTCTTTCTAAACAAATTTCTAGGAGTTTTGATGTTCTGAAAAGCCTTCGTAATTTTTTCACGCCACACCAGTATAGGGAAACTCTTCGCTTAAGGAGTACGACTCACATATGAGGGGTGGCCCGTCTCATTAAGTTTCTCATGAAAATGTTTGGTCTATTGTCTTTCTTCTCTTTGACTCTCGCTCTCTCACTAATTCTCTCTAGTCTCTCTCTGCCCTTCGAATTGTTACCTCACTCTCTCAGGTACTATCACTATTACACTCTCTCTACACCATCACTACTACAACGAACATAGCTCAACTGAACTCTCCCGCCGCATATCTCTTCCACTGAGAAAAGCTTATGGGGCACGTTTTACTACACATTCTTAGAAATTGTCTTTCCAACTGTCAGTCATCGAAGTTAACCCCTATGCTCAGTCTTACGTGTACTCTACTGGTAAAGTCTGGAACTCACGTCTTTTATATGTTTTCCCAACTTACTTTGAACTGCACATTTTCAAACGCAATGTATGTGGACATTTCAACCAATAGCGTCCAGGATCTGTTTTATTCCCAACTTCGATGGAATTTAGTAGGTCTTCAGCCTCTTCTCACGTAGGATATATATATATATATATATATATATATATATATATATATATATATATATATATATATATATATATATATATATATATATATATATATATATATATATATATATATATATATATATATATATATATATATAGTTGAGCGCCGAAAGTCCGAATATGGGCGTGGCCTAAGAGGGGGCGTGGTCCCAGGGACTGGGACTCCCTGGGGCGTAGCCCCAGGGTACTTTTAGCCCTGGGGCTTCGGTATTTTATGGTGCTTTTAAGGTCCCAGGATTGGTTTTAGTGTCCCAGAGGGTATTTTATTATCCTGGGACGTAGTCCCAGGGTGTTGTATTGCCCTGGGGCGTAGCCCCAGGGTATTTTTAAGATGATATAAGACTTCCATGGTGTCCCCGAAAAAAGTAGTAATAGTTATTAATTGATTAATTAATAAAATTATTATGTAATAATAATTATTGAATTCGTGTTAATACACGTTGCCTCCCGCAGGGGATTATTATTACTATTATTATCATTATTATTATTATTATTATTATTATTATTATTATTATTATTATTATATATTCCGGGAGTTGTCAAGGGGTCGCGCGCTCGCCGGGATCCACACACGCAGGGGTCCGCGTTTCTTGTTAAGAAATCCCCGATGGAATAGGGCTTGCCCTATTCAGATCTTCATTATTATTATTATTATTATTATTATTATTATTATTATTATTATTATTATTATTATTATTATTATTATTATTTATCCGTTCTTCAGTATTATTATTATTATTATTATTATTATTATTATTATTATTATTATTATTATATTATTATTATTTTTCTTTTGTTTTTTGTATTTATATTCAAAATCATCTTTATTATTATGTCATTTTAATTAGTTTTTAAAAAACATAGACTTCTATTCGGTTGAGACCCATGGTCTCTAAGTGTAGAGACCATGTTTATCGGTTCAGCGACTGCTTCACAACTGATGATGAATTCTAATATTGATCAGAGCGAGGAAAACAAAATAACCCTAACCACCAGGTGTTTACCCTGAGGCTAATCAGGTGTTCAACCGTTTTTTAGGCCTAAGTTAAGCCTAACCGCCAGGTGTTTACCCTGAGGCTAATCAGGTGTTCAACCGTTTTTTAGGCCTAAGTTAAGCCTAACCGCCAGATGTTTGCCCTAAGGCTAATCAGGTGTTCAACCTTAATTTAGGCCTAAGTTAAGCCTAACCGCCAGGTGTTTGTCCTGAGGCTAATCAGGTGGTTTAACAAAAGAAAATGACCTGTTCTTTCTTCATTGTACGTAAGCTAAAAATACTTATTTCTATTGTTATAAAAGTTTGAAAATGTCACTTCTTTTAATGAAGAACATAATTAATTGGTTTTCCTTCAACTTGGTAACACCAATTCTACTTCTCAAAAATAGTATAAGTTAAAATGTAAACAACACCTGTTCCCCGGAGGCTAATCAGGTGTTCGGCTTAAATCGTGGGAAAGCGTTTCTAAAGAAAAAAAAAATAAAAATTCATACCTATAAAAGGAGCTCTCGCATTCTTATTTCAGTCATTACTTTGTGAAACGTGGAGAAAATCATACCGAGAAAGAAAACAACAATTCAAGAATTAGAAAAGTCTTATTATTTTCGTAAGTATACAGGTAGTATATATATATATATATATATATATATATATATATATATATATATATATATATATATATATATATATATATATATATATATATATATATATATATATATATATATATATATATAGTAGTAATAGTATAATACTGTAGGATATATATATATATATATATATATATATATATATATATATATATATATATATATATATATATATATATATATATATATATATAATGATTCACAAGAGTCCAGCCCCTAGCTCAACCCCCCCCCTTTCATTTGCTATTAAGCGTACATTTTATAGTAATAGTAGTAGTGAATGCGATATTAGAGGGAGCTAACCATAGGGCTCCTATAAGGATACACACACACACACACACACACACACACACACACACACACACACACTATAGGTTATGAAAAGTAGATTTATTACTAACATTTTTATTCATAAAAGTTTACATTTTATTTTTATTTGTAGTTTAATATTTAAATATATATATATATATATATATATATATATATATATATATATATATATATATATATATATATATATATATATATATATATATATATATATATATATATAGCTAGGCATACATTTATTTCAATTTCTTTTTTATATAATTAGAAACTAAGGCATCATTATTAAATAAATTTTTACAATCAAAATGTGATATTATAACAGTCAAATCAATATGGGCTAACAAATGACATAAAAAATATATGACATACAATCCGCAAGTTTTAGAGTATACAGGTTGTATAGGGTAGCATAAGGATTTTATACTATTTACATTATTCTTTTTAAAAAACATTTTTAAACAATTATTATTATATAAAAACAAGTTTAAATGTAAACTGTCAATATAAATAAATTCGTCATACTTCGTATGGAATAATAAAAGCCAATGCCCATAGGCTTTCGTCCTTTCTGAAGTGTTTACAATAATACCAGTATCTTTATCCAGAAGTACATCTGTTATTTCATCAATAGCGAACACACCTTTAAATCGTTTTTCATGTTTCAGTAGGCTACGTATTTCATCTTCATCCATATTTTTTTAATACGATAATAATATATTACGGACTCTATCAATTTCCACCAAGTGCTGGTGTTCCATATACACAATAATTGAGATAGCAGTTGACAAAGGCTTTTCGAAAGTAAATGTTAAGCCCATTGTTCCATGCTTTACAACATTAAGGTGAGAACCTGCATTTCCAGTTAAGTCTGCTGTTAAATCAAATGCATATAAGTTAGTATTGGTTGAGAAATCTGCCTTGTTAATTCCTGTACCTATATCAGAGCATGATACAGTGTTGGCAATCAGGTCATAGAATGCTCTAGCGCATAATCCTTCTCCGTTGTTATAGAGAGTTTTATAAGGTCTACCATAAGGTTGACCATTTACATGTAAACTGAGTTCACGAAGTCCAAAAGGTGTTATTTTATATGGGTTCTTTTTGTAATTTCCTGCAAAGGCTGCATGCTCAACCATACCTACGATTAACTTTTGAGGGAGCTGGCCCATGACTACATTGCTGAGGTTTATCGTCGTTAAACCAGTTGCAAAATTAAATATTTTAGTCTCTACACGTCGTACCGGATATTTAGCAGTACTTGTAATTAATGATTTTTCAATCTCCATATGTCTCTGGGCCGATAGTTTTACCTTTCTGACGTAAAGATAAGCATCTTGAATTTGGAAAATCGGGGAGGGGGCTTGCGTTGCTGCTGTAGGTTTACTATGAACATTTAAAGCAAAAGGAGCTGTCGACCTGCTTAATCTTACACGTACGTCAACAGCTGGAAGTAATAGTCTGTCTTGCGAGAAAATATCACCGTTTAATCTACCATAAAAATCGTGTACTTTAGAGCTTCTTTTACTGATAGCATCCACTATTTTAGATTCATCTTTTAAGCTATAAAATCCAGTTGATTGGAGATGGGAGTACTTTGCATCTTCAGAGAAATTCAATAAAGTTTCTATAAATGTACGATAAGGGTAATTTGCAGCTGAGGACCCTAGAGATACTTCATTTAAAAAAACTTCAAGTTGATTGAAACAGCTGTATAAAAAATTTGATGTCGGATACACAATATGATCATTATCCGAAAGATCTGATCCATCTTCGTTTACTAATTTCACTTTTAAATATAAGGAAAATATTACTGGGATCCAGGTAATGTTCAGAATTACCTGGGATGTGAAACTCCACAGGGACGTCGGCATTTGTAACAGAATTCACAGGGTTAATACTTATAAAATTAGACTCAAGAATACTGGTCTGAGTAGGCAGCACTGTAAATAGATCTAATTCAGATTTACAGCAATCGATGCTAGAGGGATGGAGGAAATGCATGTTAGCTGTGTTAAGTGTCGACTATTAATGAACATTTTT
>SEYY01008884.1:0-11427 GCA_009176605.1 Armadillidium nasatum
GAGGGTATTTTCTAGCTTGTTTCTAGCACTTTACCCTCTTGCTAGAGATCTTTCTAGCTCATGGCACGTGAGGGGAGTGCCATCTGTGAGTGAGGGATGATGACGTCATAGTTCTTCTAGCTCTTGGCACTCCTGCTAGACACCTTTCTAGCACATGTGAGTGATGCTAGTTCAGCCAGCCAATCACAAACTTCCTTCATGATGACGTCACTTCATATGATTTCTTCTCTTCCGTCCGCCATTTTTTCTTCATCACACGTGATTTCTTCATCCGCCATTTTTGATCACGTGTGCGTTGACGCCATATTGAATTTGAATTTTCCCGCCAATTTTTCAACGCCATCTATTGACTTGAAACTCAAACTTCTTCAGCCTCCGAAATTTTTGAGATTCGAACTTAAAACTTTTTTCGGTCTCCAGGGATGGAGATTCGAAACCTCAACTTTTGGGTTTAAAATCCATGACTCTACCACTGAGCTAACTCGTCCGTTCCTTAGAAAAAACGAATTGTTGTATTCATCCCGCAAATTTTTGACTTTTGTTATGATGACGTCACAACATTGGGTAGACTTTGATGTTTTGTTTTTTCTTTCATATCCGCGGGGGGCGGGGCCCTTCGCGTGGCGCGGCGGGATACTCGTGGGCGCAACCGCAGTTGCGCTATTCGATTGCGGTATTCGACGCAAGCGCGGTGCACATACATTTGTTGTTGTTGTTGTTATTGTTGTTGTTGCTATGGAAACCAAATTTTTACGCGCGAGAGCTGTACACATACACTTATCAATCATTTGTTGTTGTTGTTATTGTTATTGTTGTTTTGTTTTGCTTATTTTTTTTTTTTTTTTTTTTTTTTTTTTTTTTTTTTTTTTTTTTTTTTTTGTTGTTGCTGTTGTTGTTTCTATGGTTACCAGGGTTTTATGCGCGAACACATACACAAACATATCAACTGTTGCTATGACAACCGCCAAATATACGAGTGACGTATTTTTTTTTCTGAAAACATGATTTTTCACTTCCGTAGATTTTTATCAAAAATAAACTTTAAAATTTTGATTTTATTTATATATAATAATAATAATAATAATAATAATAATAATAATAATAATAATAATAATAATAATAATAATAATAATAAATATAACACTCCTAACAACTTAAAATTTCATTTTCTTTAAACAATCTTAAAAAATTTCATTTTCTTTAAAGCAAATGTTTAAGAGAAACTATTATTTTTTTTTCATATATCTTGTATTATTATTTTCTGAAATCATTTTTCATTTCCGTAGATTTTTATCGAAAAAATGAACTTTAAAATTTTGATTATATTTATATATAATAATAATAATAATAAAATAATAATAACCTTAAATATTTTAGACACTCTTTAATCATTCTTAAAAGATTCATTTTCTTTTAAACAATCTTTAAAAATTTCATTTTCTTTAAAGCAAATGTTTAAGAGAAACTATTATTTTTCATTCATATATCTCGTATTATTATTTTCTGAAAACATGATTTTTCATTTCCGTAGATTTTTTCCAAAAATTCCGAAAGCAGATTCGAACGAGCGATCTCAGGGTTGGTTTTCCATGACGTTACCAACCAGGTCAAGAGAACTTTTAATACAAGTGCGAAAATGATCTTTAAGTCATGAACATCAATTTTTTCCAAAATTTCCATTTCCATTTATTTATTTCACTTTGGCATTTTATTTTTATTCCATGTTAATTTAATATATTCTAATCCCGTTTTCTTTACAAAGCTATAACTAAAATAATTTATATTTTCTTATTTTTTAAATGTAATACAATAAAGTATATTCATTCACCTACGCATACGTCCAAACACACACCTTACCTTATGACGTCATGCTATTTTTTTCTAACACTTTCTAACATTTTCTAGTATATGGCATCCATGCTAGGCCATGTCACTTACTTGGTGAGAGGGAAGTGCCAATGTCAGCGAAGCTGGCACTGAGGGTAAGACAATATCTCATTGGTTACATCCGTATACAGACGTGAGCCAATCAGGACATCATCTACGCATACGCCCAAACACATACCTTACCTTGTGACGTCACGCTTGCTTTTTTTCTAACACTTTCAAACTTTTTTTCCTAACATCCACTAGCGTGAGACATTCTTGCTAGGCCATCTTGGTATCTTTCATCGTGGTTTCCGTCATTTTTTGATCAAACGGTTTTTATTTCCGTAGATTTTTTTTCAAAATTTTTTTTTCTTGGTCAAAGGGAATCTATAGGAATGCACACACACACACATACCTTGCCTTGTGACACGTCATGGTATAGACATTCATGAAACTATGACTACAAATTTTCTCCTTATGACTTTGAATCCTCACGCGGAATATCACAATGAGGCGCGCAAACGTATGCATAAACATTCATGACGTCATCATCACGTGTCATTTGAACACTTTCAAATACGAATTTAAAATAATATGACGTCATACTTCTTCTTTATCTACATTCTAGACCTGACTTGATATTTTTTTTCAAAAAAAATTTTTTAACTTAAACAAATATCCTTTTTTTCTTTTTTTTTCTCTTTTTATTTTTATTTCGATTTTTCTTTTTGTTTCTCTTTTTTCTTTTTATTTCTATTTCTTTTTTTTCCTTTTTCTTTTTCTTTTTATTTCTTTTTTCTCTCTTTTTATTCTTAAATAAATTATTTTTTCTTTTATTTTGTTTTTATTTTCTATTTTTTCACACATAAATACATACACATGCGCATACAAACCCACATAACTACATCACCATGCTGTCCGCCATCATGAAATTGTCATGGAAACCAGCTCTCACTCATAGGACTTTGAATTTTTTCTACATCGTCTCTTATACCCGTGGTAAAGTACGTATAACGACTCAGTGATGCTCACATACAACCAAACACATTCATATTTGCTCTCATATACAACAATTGTAACCAACTAAGACAGTTAATTTTAAAATTTTAACATTACATACACTGATATACTTGACATATGAAAGCAAAATTCATGTATATTACTTCTAACAAACATTTAAAGCTATTAACCAACCCTCAAAATACATTTGTCACAAAAAATATCTCCCTAACGCAGACTGAAAGTTTACTTTTCATAGACACTGTGTAAGTTTTTGTTCTAAGTCCCTCAGTGCTCATCATAAATCTAAACATTAAACTAACTTTTTTCACTTATGCATGTTCAAAGACATCTCTCTGGTACACATTTTCATTTCCTATCTCCTTATTTAGCCTTACTTTTTATACTTCGACATAACCAAACACATGTCTCCCACTCTCCAACAAACAATTTATTGGAAATTACATGCATTTCTTATATAATTCTTTCAATGTATATCTTAATTCTTCACAGCATGCTAAACTTTTTATCAATAAAAGTATGATCAAAGACAAATAGCCACCTCTTTAACTTATATTTTCACTGAATATCAAGGTTATATACTCCACATGGAGTTTGAAACAATAAGATGTATATGAATCAAGTATCTGATTCATGTTAACCAATAAGAAATGTATATGATTCTGACGTCATGTATGAACTGAATGAGGATTGGCATGTGTTTAACAATAAGATTTACGATGTATCTGTGGAGACGGTGGGTGATTGGATGAAAATTATTTAGTTTAAAACAATGCGGACTGTTCTAACATGAAGCTACTCTGTCACAGAAGATGGTTTTGGGAGGGTAATGAATAGTAATTACACACCTGGAGTCTCTTTCCAGAGGATTAGATTATCAAGAATAAACAGTTTCGGCTCATATTTGCAGATAAGAACCTTATTTTTCTTATTTTTTCAGTATAATACGTGGGGAATAGAGAAAGCAGGTGATTAAGGAGTACCTGGATTCCCTTTTCATGCGATTAGGATACAAGAATAATCAGTTTGGGACCTATTTACAGGACCTAAATGGTGGTAAGATCCGTATAAAAGCAGCGAATCTCTGAATCCTCGAAATAGATTCTGCTGCTGTCTCCCACTTTCAAGCCGATTCTACCCTAATACCTCCAGCATATAACTTAAATCTCTGTATTTATTCTATCTTTTGTATTAAATGTACGTATAAAGTCATCCCTGTATCTATCTGATAGGATAGTCATAGAACTTTTCATTTATTTTTTCACCTCGAAACTATTCAAAATTTAATTTGATTCTCCAAGCATGACTTAACTTTATCAGTAAGGTACATGAGCAGAGTTCATTCCATCATCTATCTAACATACAAATTATACTTCTTTACATTAATATTCAGCATAAACTCATAAACATTTAACTTAATTCTCCACATTCAACTTAAATTTTTCGCAAAGATATGATCAAAGATATACTGTTTTCTCTCTAACACACATTTTATAGAACTTGACATACAATTCATACCCTAATCCAACCCTCCAAACAATAACTTAATCTCCATATACTACCTGACTTTTAAACATTTAGACAAGTTCGTTCACAAATCAACATCTCTCTAACATGTAATTTATAGATTCCTTACGTACATTTCTTTTCTATTCCACCCAAAATATATCTTAACTCACCATGGTTCACTAAATTTTTTATCATTAAAACATGAACAAAGACATACTGACAACTCTCCAACACGTAATTTATAGATATTGACATATATTTATTACATAATCATTTACCTTAATTCTCCATATTACTGTCAAACTTTTTTATCACTTCGGAATATTCAATCACATTTTATCATCTCTCTAACGTGTAATTTATAGAACCTTATATACTTTTCTTAACTAATTCTTTCAAAATATATCTTAATTAACCATAACTCACTAAACCTTTTGTCATTTTTCATATCATCATCATCTTATTTTCCAATACGAATGTAAATATTATGTCGTCATACTTCTTCTTTATCAGCAATCAAGACCTGACTTGATATTTTTTTAAAAAATTTATTTATCTTAACAAATATCTCTGTATTTTTTCATTTCTTTTTTTTTTTTCTTTGAACGTATTGCTCTCAAGTACTTACCTGAATTATAAACCGTGGAACTATTTTTCTTAACTAAGTGACGTCATTGGATCTATTTTTCTCTGATATTTAATATGCTTTTTATATTTACTGAAAGTTAACACAAAATGTTCATGTGTCTATGACGTTATAGTCACGTGGTTGATTGTATTTTTTCAATCAACTCCTGATGTTTCATGCTTTTGACTCACTACATTTACATTACTTATTTACTTTAACCCACTATAACCAAAGTTCTAAAAGGAGATCATGTGCCTATGAAGTCATAACCACGTGTCCTTTGGTCAGTCGCATTTACATTCACCGTATAACCATATGTTTATCATACCTGTTCCAATTGTTTAATATCTACAACGTCATTCTATAACAATACTTAATGTATTTATAATAAAAATTCTTATTACATAATAAATCAATACCATAATTTGGATTTTATACGAGTGAAGACAACATTTACTTAATATCACTTCATAAAATTTTCATTTCATGACTATTTCTTTAATGCATTACCCATGTTCTTGGATATTTTTCCCATTTTTTTCTTCAATCTATTATTTTTAACCTTTTTTCCATATTACATTTTTCTATATTTCTTTTCAAGAGATGACTTTTTTTCAAAAAATTATTTTTAAACTTAGCATGCAAAACATTTTTAAATACTTCTTTCAAGCTTTATTCCTATTTCAATCTTTATATTTGTTTTAAGATATAACTTTTTAAAATTTATTTTCATTCCTTTCAATAATAAATTATTATTTCTCTTTAAAAAATGTAAAATCTTTTATAAAACAAATTTATTTATTATAAATTCTTCGTTATTTTACGGTTAACTCACTGATTCATGTAAATGCGTATAAGTACTCTTCATCCGTACACGTACGCAGACACACGCACGCACACACACACACACACACACACATACGTATAGAAAAACATTACAATGTTTTCCATCAACCTACTTATTTTTCTGATCACTTGGTTTCCGACATCTTCACAAGGATTCAATCTTATGTCAAAAGATGGTAACACATTTATGTATTTTTCTCACTCGAAGGTCTCAGATACGTACGTAGATAACATCTTTGAACCATCACAAAGAGATTTTAGTCATGTTTCCGAGGGATAGAAGAGTAAGACTACATCTAAAGCATCATTATCAATTATTCATTCGGTTTCCAATTCTTCTTAGTTTATCTAGGAAAGAACAGGAGGGTTTCACAGAGGGATGCAGTTGAGAAACAACGAGATCCCAAGGTACATTGTATGCGTGTGTGCAAATTCTTGAGTTGGTGCGCATGAGCCTGACGGGTGACTCATGGACCTATGTGAGGGGATCAGGTTGAGGGGATTGCACTCTCGGCACCTCCTCACCCCTACCCCACCCACCGAGAGCGCTGATAACCACCTGATCCCTCCACATACTTCCTAGTTGTATCTAGGAAAGGACAGGAGGGTTTCACAGAGAGATGTAGTTGAGAAACAAAGAGAACCCAAGGCACTTGTATGCGTGTGTGTAAAATCTTGAGAAGGTGCGCATAAGCCTGACGGGTGACTCATGGATCTATGTGGGGGGATCAGGTGGGGATCAGCGTTCTCGGTGGGTGGGGTAGGCACGGTAAATGACACGTGATGATGACGTCATGAATGTTTATGCATACGTTTGCGCGCCTCATTGTGATATTCCGCGTGAGGATTCAAAGTTATAAGAAGAAAATTTGTAGTCATAGTTTCATGAATGTCTATACCATGACGTGTCACAAGGCAAGGTATGTGTGTGTGTGTGTGTGTGTGCGTGTGCACGCATGTATCCCAATAGATTCCCTTTGACCAAGAAAAAAAAAATTTTAAGAAAAAAATCTACGGAAATAAAAACCGTTTGATCAAAAAATGACGGAAACCACGATGAAAGATACCAAGATGGCCTAGCAAGAATGTCTCACGCTAGTGGATGTTAGGATAAAAAGTTTGAAAGTGTTAGAAAAAAAGCAAACGTGACGTCACAAGGTAAGGTATGTGTTTTGGCGTATGCGTAGATGATGTCCTGATTGGCTCACGTCTGTATACGGATGTAACCAATGAGATATTGTCTTACCCTCAGTGCCAGCTTCGCTGACATTGGCGCTTCCCTCTCACCAAGTAAGTGACATGGCCTAGCATGGATGCCATATACTAGAAAATGTTAGAAAGTGTTAGAAAAAAAATAGCATGACGTCATAAGGTAAGGTGTGTGTTTGGACGTATGCGTAGGTGAATGAATATACTTTATTGTATTACATTTAAAAAATAAGAAAATATAAATTATTTTAGTTATAGCTTTGTAAAGAAAACGGGATTAGAATATATTAAATTAACATGGAATAAAAATAAAATGCCAAAGTGAAATAAATAAACAAATGGAAATTTTGGAAAAAATTGATGTTCATGACTTAAAGATCATTTTCGCACTTGTATTAGAAAGTTCTCTCGACCTGGTTGGTAACGTCATGGAAAACCAACCCTGAGATCGCTTGTTCGAATCTGCTTTTGGAAAAAAAATTTGGAAAAAATCTACGTAAATGAAAAATCATGTTTTCAGAAAATAATAATACGAGATATATGAATGAAAAATAATAGTTTCTCTAAAACATTTGCTTTAAAGAAAATGAAATTTTTAAAGATTGTTTAAAAGAAAATGAATCTTTTAAGAATGATTAAAGAGTGTCTAAAATATTTAAGGTTATTATTATTTTTATTATTATTATTATTATATTAAATATAATCAAAATTTTAAAGTTCATTTTTTCGATAAAAAACTACGGAAATGAAAAATCATGATTTCAGAAAATAATAATACAAGATATATGAATAAAAAATAATAGTTTCTCTTAAACATTTGCTTTAAAGAAAATGTAATTTTTTAAGATTGTTTAAAGAAAATGAAACTTTTAAGATTGTTTGAGGAGTGTCTAAAATATTTAAGGTTATTTTATTATTATTATTATCATTATTATATATAAATAAAATCAAAATTTTAAAGTTTATTTTTGATAAAAATCTACGGAAGTGAAAAATCATGTTTTCAGAAAAAATAATACGTCACTCGTATATTTGGCGGTTGTCATAGCAACAGTTGATATGTTTGTGTATGTGTTCGCGCATAAAACCCTAGTTACCATAGAAACAACAACAACAACAAATGTTTGTTTATGTGTTAGTACGTAAAAATTTGGTTTCCATAGCAACAACAACAATAACAATAACAACAACAATAATAGCGAATGAGAAATGTATGTGTACAGCTCTCGGGCGTAAAAATTTAGTATCCATAGCAACAACAATAACAAATGTATGTGCACCACGCTTGCATCGAATACCGCAAACGAATAGTGGCGCAACTGCGGTTGCGCCCACGAGTATGCCGCCGCGTGCGCGCCGCGCCGTCCACGCCCTCCGCGCGAAGGGGGCCCCGCCCCCCGCGGATATGAAAGAAAAACAAAACATCAAAGTCTACCCAATGTTGTGACGTCATCATAACAAAAGTCAAAAATGTGCGGGATGAATACAACAATTCGTTTTTTCTAAGGAACGGACGAGTTTGCTCAGTGGTAGAGTCATGGATTTTAAACCCAAAAGTTGAGGTTTCGAATCTCCATCCCTGGAGACCGAAAAAAGTTTTAAGTTCGAATCTCAAAAAATTTCGGAGGCTGAAGAAGTTTGAGTTTCAAGTCAATAGATGGCGTTGAAAAATTGGCGGGAAAATTCGAAATCAATATGGCGTCAACGCACACGTGATCAAAAATATCGGCCTGAAGAAATCACGTGATGATGAAGAAAAAAAAATGGCGGACAGAAGAGAAGAAATCATATGAAGTGACGTCATCAGGAAGGAAGCCCGTGATTGGCTGGCTGAACTAGCATCACTCACATGTGATAGAAAGGTGTCTAGCAGGAGTATAAGAGCTAGAAGAACTATGACGTCATCATCCCTCATTCACAGATGGCACTCCCCTCACGTGCCATGAGCTAGAAAGATCTCTAGCAAGAGGGTAAAGTGCTAGAAAATAGGCTATAAAATACCCTCAGACTAGAACGTAAGGCACGTGCCGGCGGCAACATCAAAGGAAAATAAGGCCAGCCACGTTTCTGGCGGCAAGATCAAAGGGTTAAAAGGTCAAAAGTGTGGGGGGGCTTAAAGGGTTAAGTGGCAAAAAGGGGCGGGGCTTAAGGGATGAACAAGATTAAATCAAAGATAAGAGGATTATCAAATTAGTTAATCGGATTATCAGGATTAAAAGCATCACGAAAGTACGTGGTTTCCCCTCACTCAATAAATTTCCCCTCACTTTCCCCTCACTTTCCCCTCACCCCCAAAAAAGGCCTCATGAACGTACGTGAGTTCCCCTCACTTGGCACTGGCACTCCCCTCAGGTGGCACTTTCACCCCCTGCGATATTTAGGCCTTACTACTTACAGTTTTCCAACTGTTGATGCTGACATGCATCCTCATACTATAACTGAAATTGGATGCTTTAATGTTGGTAAAATACAATTTGGTTAATATTCTTTCCCTTTACGACGTCGAACATACTGATTTCCTGCATTTCTGTTAATACAAAAGGTGGATTCATCACTAAATATGACCTTAGACCAAAGTTCTTCTGTCCAGTGACGATGTTCCTTTGCCCAAACAATTCTTCTCTTACGTTGTTTTTCTTTTACGAGAGGTTTTTTCTTTGCTGTACATCCTCTTAGTCTTTCTTCGTACTGTGCTTCTAGCATTTACTCTACAACCACTTTCATTCCATTCTTTAAGAAGGTAAGGGCTTGTTATATGTCTATTTGAAAGAGCTTTCCTAGTCAAAAGTCGATCTTGCGACTTTGTTGAGTTTCTCAGTCTTCCTGAACTGACATCATAAGTAATTTTCTTTTTTTTTTTTTTTTTTTTTTTTTTTACAAAACGCCACCACTCACGGGCTGAGCCCTTTTCAAGGAGGGGGCACACACACAAGGACAAAACTCACACAAACACACACACCTAACGCACAGCCCTCAGGTGGGCGCAGACGGAAGACTTGAAGAGTGGAAGATTAAATACAGTTGGAAAAATAGAAGATGGTAGAGAATTCCACAGAATAGAGGTGGCTGGAAAGAAGGAGGTACCACAACGGGCTAGCCTGGGATTCCCTACGTCCACACAAAATTGGTGCGAAAGCAGGGCACCCCTCGTGCAACGAGGACGACGCAACGGTGGAGGAATGCGAGAGGCCAATTCCCTCGAGCACCTGACATTGTAGTACCTGTAGAAAAGAGATAGCGCGCCAACGTCACGTCGCAGAGACAGAGGGTCAAGAGAGTTTGAAAGTAGGGGACAGTTTATTAATCTCATAGCTTTTGACTCAACCCTATCCAGAAGAGAGGAGGAGCCAGGAGCCCCCCCAAATGTGAGAACAGTACTCCATACAAGGCGAATAAGACCCTTATATATTGGAGTAACTGCTCAGAAGAAAAAAATTCTCGCAACCTGAACAGAACTCCCAGCTTCTTAGAGGCAGCTTTAGCAACCATTGTGATATGTGGTTTCCAAGACAGTTTGTTGTTTATGTTTAGACCAAGAATGTTAATGTTATTTACAGGAGAGACTGGAGAGCCATCGAAGAGGATAGGAAAGTTGGGAGGTGTTTTTGAGAGGGAGATGTAAAGAAGTTGAGTTTTTAAAGAGTTGAATTTCACAAGGTTGCTATGACCCACCGGGAAATTCCATCCAGATCGGCAAGAATAGAATCGGAAAGTTGAAGACGAGAAGCAAGTCTAGAAGCAAAAGAGGGAGCAGATTTGAAATGAGTAGAAGAATGTAGAGTTGAGTCATCAGCATAAGAGTGAACAGAGTTAGAAGTGCAGTGGAGAAGATCGTTAATGAAAAGTAAGAATAAGGTTGGAGATAAAACAGAACCCTGAGGAACACCACAGTTGACAGAAAAGGAGGAAGAGGTCGCTCCATCTACAACTGCCGAAATGGAACGATCTGAGAGAAAACTAGACAAGAGTAAGCAAAGAGAAGGAGGAAACCCAAGGAGGGAGCTTAGAGAGTAGTGACGCATGCATACCCGGTCGAAAGCCTTGGATGTCAAGCGCCACCACACAAGACTCCCCGAAGTCCCTAAGGCAGAAGACCATAGATCAGTAAGATAGGAAAGTATGTCACCAGTTGACCTCGAGCGAAGAAAGCCATACTGGTGATCAGAGAGAAGAGAATGAGACTCCAAATGATCCAGGAAATGAGAGTTGAGGAGAGTTTCAAAAATTTTAGATAGAACACAAGTGAGAGCTATAGGTCGATAGTTAGAAGGGTCAGAACGGCTACCTTTTTTCGGATCGGCTGAACAAATGCACCTTCCAGCATAGAGGAAAAGTATTAGTATTAA
>SEYY01008886.1:0-2500 GCA_009176605.1 Armadillidium nasatum
TGATTTCATTTTAAATATACAAAAAATTGACACATGAAAACAGATGAAGCAAATTTAATAAAGTACCACTATGTTAGAGAACCTTTCGATTGATTTATGAGCATTGATATTTCTGGCTTCGGATTAAAATCTTTTTAAAATTTTATTAACATTAATGTATGCATGCAAAGCAGGGGAGCACTTTATTATAACTAACATATCTAAACATAACCAAAATAACCTAGTTTAACATTGTGGTTTTGAAATATATTTAATTGTATTTGATTGTGACAAAATAAATAGCTACAATATTGCATACAAATGGTGTTGAAAAGGCAAATTAAAATATTACAAGTGTCTGGACGATGAAAGTTACATGAATTCTATTCTGTTATTTATGTAATAGCAGAAAACTTTCACATTTTAATTTTGTATTCATACATATATCTGTATATGTATGTTCGTAATAAGATTACCAGAATTCGATATCATAACTTCTTCAACGACTCCATTTTGCCTTGGGCGACATTGTATTAGTTTTTTTTTAAATATCCATGAAGGTTTTTGTAGAATTCTTGGATCCGCATTCTATTTAATATTAATGATTCCTTTCGGAAGAGATTCTACCTTAAATATTATATATATATATATATATATATATATATATATATTATATATTAATCATATATATAATCTGGGAATCCATTCTTTAGAAATAGCGTTTTTTGGAAGTCTAATTCATTCGAGAGATTAATGTATGTAGATGAGATCTTGTATGCTCTATCAAAGTGTCTTATTTAATTAATTTATATTTTTTTTTTATTTTTTATATTATATATATTATATATAATATAATATATATATATATATATATATATATATATATTTACAAGGTCGAAGCTTTGTAAAAAAAAACGTGAAAAAATTAAAATTATGAATTTTAATATGTTATAACAAATACAAATTGACCTTATTCTTATGTTAAGTAATTTAAATATTTAAAATGTTTAAAGTTTTAGCTAATTTATATTCTTATCAGGGGTAACGACAAAAAAATATATTTCTTTTAATGATATACATTACGAAAGGTAAAATCTTAAACACTTTGAGATGTAAATATATTAATAACTTATTACATGTTTTTGTATTCATTCTGAATTATTAAAATGTTTGTTTATGAGGTCAGATGTGTAGATGTTTATGATTAAAAATGACTTTTTATGATTTCAGATAGTAGATCTTACAAGAAGGTAAAGTCTGGCAAAAGACTGAAACTTTTGTGCAATCTTTTTTATAAAAGTTTATTTTAGGAAGAAGTAAATTTTATGCTAAGTAAAAAGAAACAGAAGGTTAGATGCTTTCAGTGACCTTTCAAAGAGTTAAGACTCTTAAGAGCATGTTTTACATTGTACTATAATAAAGATATTTATATAATATATATATAATATATATATATATATATATTATATATATATACAATTGTTTTCAGTTGTACCCTAACTTTTGAGTTTCGATATATCGATAGACCGGTATGGAATGATATATCGATATATATCGATATATCATTCAATATTGGTCTGCGGTATATGGAAACACAAAAGTTAGGTTAGCAACTGAAATACAAATGTGCGTTACTTTTTTTTTTCGTTTTTTAGTAAAACCTAACCTAACCTAACCTAACCTAACCTAACCTAACCTAACCTAACCTAACCTAACCTAACCTAACCTAACCTAACCTAACCTAACCTCGTAACGGCCATCAATTTGACCTAACCTGTATTTACACCTACGGTCAGCAAGTTGGCCTAACCTAGACTAAGACCTAAGCCAGGCAAGTTCGCCTAACCTTCTCTTAAGCCTAAGGCCAAGCAAGTTGACCTAACCTGGAAAAAAGGCTTTGTTGAAGCAAAATCGATATTAGTAAATCTAACCTATTGAAAATTTGAAATATCCTTTTAAAATTTGCTTAAATAAATCTTCGTTATTTTTGTGTCTTTGCCTCCAAATAAATTCGCATATATATGAGTCCACCATACCTCTTCGAGTCCCACGATGGCGTTTATTTCGGACTTTCAATACCTGCCAAGTAGCTTCTATTCTTTTGGGTATGTGCCGAAGTTTGAGGATCTACGAAATTTTTCGAATGATTCACAGTTAAATGTTTATAATGAAAGTCTGGAATTGAAGTCAAATTTTGGTAGGCTTTCCAGCAATCAGAAATTATGACTGTTTTTGGTTTTATTCTCGACTTTATACAGTTGATCAAGGTTTCCTCACTCCTATCTCCAACTGCAAACATAAATACTTCTTTAGTTCTCCTACAAATTCCTCCAAAAATCCATTGTTCACGAAGAAGACGACCTCTGTTGTATTTGCGTTTGGAAATCAAAGTTTCATCGACTTCAACTATTTCGCCTTCCCCTCCTATAGATGAGTCTTCGGATAGTAGTGAATGTGCACAAACCTAAAACATAAACATACAATAATATGTTTTGAGACGTTTCATTGAACGACAAATAAG
>SEYY01008886.1:12500-17500 GCA_009176605.1 Armadillidium nasatum
TATATATATATATATATATATATATATATATATATATATATATATATATATATGGAAACACAAAATTTGAAACTTTCCTCTGTATTAATATTCTTCGTTTTTCTTCTTTATCATTTTTGGTAAGATTACTTTATTCCTTTGAGTAAACAATCTTCTAATTGGTTGGATGTTTTAAAACCTTTTCATTAATTCCTCGCACTACCAAAAAGACTTGTTCTTTATTGAGATGTCGTTCAATCATTTATATGGAATATGACTCAAACATCTGCAGGATGGTTAAATTCTCACAGTTCACCTAACAAAGGTGAAGTTTACTAATTTCTTCTTATCAACTCTTCCTCTTTCAATAAATCTCTGCAATCTGTTTTTGTCCGTCGAATTGTTGCGTTATTATTATTATTATTATTATTATTATTATTATTATTATTATTATTATTATTATTATTATTATTATTATTATTATTATTATTATTATTATTATTATTATTATTATTATTCATTATTATTATTATTATTATTATTATTATTATTATTATTATTATTATTATTATTATTATTATTATTATTATTATTATTATTATTTATTATTATTATTATTATTATTATTATTATTATTATTATTATTATTATTATTATTATTATTATTATTATTATTATTATTATTATTATTATTATTTCATTATTTAGTTTTTCTATTTAATTGTGTAAAAATGCTTTTTGACTATATATATATATATATATAATACCACAATAAAAATGACAACTCGTAATGTTCTAATAATAAAATAAAAATAAAAAGATGCATTCCAAATAGTGTTAAAGTTTACCTCATCCTCAATTATTTTAGCAACGTCATTGAAGTTTTTGGTTAATCACAAAAGATGAAGAAATTCTTCCCTTTTTATAAACAAAAAATTCGACAAATTCCCAAAATTTAAAAAAAAGAAAAAAAAAAAAAACGAAAAAAAAAATTTTCATTGCAGGTATTAAATGAACTACACTCCCAAACATCTACCAATTTTTTCCAATATATATATATATATATATATATATATATATATATATATATATATATATATATATATATATATATATATATATATATATATATATATATATATATATAGAATTTAAGAATTAAGTAGGGAAAAATGTAAAATGAGAATATTAAATTATGCTTAACTTCCATTATTTTTTGAAGAATAGTATACCAAATTAATATCATCACAAGATGATTTTATCAAAGAATGCAAAACAAAATAATAAAGATTAAACAAACGAATATTTACGAATAGGTATAACAGATACAAATTGAGACCAGAACGATGGAAGAATAATCCATTGCAAACATGAATTAAAATAATGTTTGAACAACTTTACAAATATTACCACAATGATCACAATGATATCATTTGAAAATGATGAGTGAATGACCCTGAATGAAACGAAATAACTATGATTTAGTATCCATTACAAATTGAGCGAAATGGATAGCTCCATATTGCACTCGCGAAATCTAGAAGTTATCTGTACAATGGCGCGTTATTATAGTGCTCTTTTGTATTAGCACTGGAAAATGCATTTTACCAGACAGACAAACAGACAGACAGACAGACAGACAGACACACACACACACACACACACACTATATATATATATATATTATATATATATATATATATATATATATATATATATATATATATATATATATATATATATATATATATATATATATATATGTAAATAGAGCTAAACAAATTGAGGATAAAGAAATACTTACCTCATCAGGGGTCGAAAATTTCTTTATTCTAATTTTTTACATTTAATTATACAAAATGATTCCACGGTTTATAAAAAGTGGCAAATAAAATAATAACTAATAAGGAGCGGGAGGAACATGGTGAAAACCTGGTGATTGTACCTTGACGGGAAGATCGGTTGCTTGAAACTGTTCTTTGAAGCGAAATTTTATGGGTTCGTGGATAGCTCAGAGTAGAGCACCGAGTCTTTTGTCGTCTCAGTCCAACATGGGTGGTTCGACCCTGATGAGGTAAGTATCTTTATCCTCTAATTTGTTAGCTCTATTTACAATTATACAAAATGATTCCACGGTTTATAAAAAGTGGCAATTAAAATATATATATATATATATATATATATATATATATATATATAATATATATATAATATATTATATTATATAATATTTTTTTATATATATTTTTTTTTTTTATTTTTTACCATTCACCTTTCCCACTCTCGTGGGTGGTGCCCGTCACAGTTCGCTCACATACACACATCCACTTTCTATCTCCCCTCCCTCACCACTGCCCTCCATCTCACTCTGTCCTCCGCGACTTCTCCTACCTTCGTCCACATTCAAACCTCTCCCCCTCAATATCTCCCTTCACCCCATCCATCCACCTCCACCAAGGCTTTCCCTTCCCCCTTCCTCCTTCTATCTCGGAACTCATCACTCTACTCACCATCCTATTCTCATCCATTCTACACATATGACCAAACCATCTTAATACACCCTCTTCCGCTCTGCGCACTACTCCCCTCTTCCATCCACATATTTCTCTTATTCTTTCGTTCCTGATTCTATCTACCCTCCTTACCCTACATATAACCCTCAGTCCTTTCATCTCAAAAACTTCTAATCCTTTCCAAATCTGAGCATTCATCACCCATGTCTCACGCCCATACATTGCAGATGGTAGACACATACTCTCAAACATTCGTACCTTTATTTCCTTTGATATTCTTCCCTTCTTCCAAACTTCTCTCAGACCCCCCATCACTTTCATTCCCTCCGTCACTCTATTCTTTTTTTCCCCATCCATCCCTCCTTTCCCTTCCACTAACATTCCCAGATATTTAAACTCTTCTTCCTTCCTCAAATTTCTCTCCCCCCACCTCGACACCCTCCCATCCCTCCCCTCTTGCTGCCTCATCCCTGCCCCCGATCCTCATCACTTTACTCTTTGTCTGAGTTTACCCTTAATCCCTTCGATGCACATTCCCTAACAAACTCCTTCACCAACATTCTCAGCTTCTCCCCATATTCAGCAACTAACACCGCATCATCCGCAAACAACAAGACACTTACCTCACACACATATATATATATATATATATATATAATATATATATAATATATATATATATATATATATATATATATATATATATATATATATATATATAAGACAAAAAACTCGAAAGATGCCTCCCTTTTAGAAAGTAAATTCAAACTTTCCAATTTGTAGAATAAAAAAGCAAGACCTTTTTTTTTTTTTTTTTTTTATCATGTCACTTATTTAGTCGAAAATTCTTTTTATTTTTTGTTTATTTATTTTTCGTTCTGCTAAAATTGAAAATAAATTTTAATTTGCTTTGATGCATTTTTTTTTATGGATTGTGTTTAGTATTTTTTCAACATTCAAATACTTGTTTGATCATTTATTATTATTAATAACATTAAAGGTAAGAATTGCTTTTAACTAAACACACACACACACACACACACACACACACACACACACACACATATATATATATATATATATATATATATATATATATATATATATATATATATATATATATATATATATATATATATATATATATATATATATATATATATATATATATATATATATATATATATATATATATATATATATATATATATATATATATATATATATATATATATATATATATATATATATATATATATATATATATATATATATATATATATATATATATATATATATATATATATATATATATATATATATATATATATATATATATATATATATATATTATATATATATATATATATATATATATATATATATATATATATATATATATATATATATATACTTTAGGGGTTGCTGGCCTTTTCACATGTCTTTTTGGAAAGATTCGAGTTAGAAGGCAAAAACCTGCTCTTTATTTTTTAATTTCATTGCCTATTTTAATTTGCGGCGTGACACACTACTCCTCTCCTTATCTTTTCCATAGGTATTACAATAATGGATAGATGATAGAGAGAATTTTTAATTATTGTTTCTCCAACGTTACAATACTTTTGCATCACAATTGTTCAATTTCTTACATACGTATTTGAAAAGTGATTTTCAATATCAGATATGCTAACTACTACTTAGCCGAAAACTAACAATTCTCCAAAAGGTTGACATATAGATTTTAAGAAGAGGTTAAGGTTCGATTACACTGGGCTAGTTTACAAGCTACCGAGAAGGGAGCTTACAAGCCGAAGAGTGGGTGAGTGAGTGAGTGAGCGAGTAGTCGATTACACTGGGCTAGTAAACTCCTTACTCGCTACGCTGAGTCATCAATCTTCTCGTAATGTATATTCTTCGTTTCGGGTGTTTTCACCTCTTGGTAATCCCATTAAGAATTTTAAATTAAATGTCAAAGTGGAATAGTAGTGATATTATTAAATTTTTGGAAATATATGAAAAATATTCTTTGCTATGATACATTAAAAATACCTAATATTTAAATATTAAAACAAAAAATATGTCCCAAAATTTGTACAAACATTTAGACATCTTGTTTCATATTAAATTACAAGCTTAGTCTCTTCTCTTCATTCACAATGTTTACTCTATGTTTTCATTGTTCGAACCTCTTGGTAGTTTGTGAGCGAGTGGGCTAGTCGTCAATTACACTGAGCGAGTAAATTGTGTTGTAGGCTGGTCCTCAACTTTTCAGCAGCGAGTACCGACTTGGCTAGTTAACTCCCTGGGGTTATATTACACTGAGTGAGTTTACATGCTGCTTGTAAACTAGTGGGTTTTTAGTACACAAAATACCACTTATCATTTAAGCTTCACTTCCATTTCAAATCAACTTTAGTTGAAAATTTCATTTTTTATTTAACTTCATCTTAACTCTTTAATGTGATATAAGAATATAGCATTCTTTTAAAACGAAAGTAACACTAAACA
>SEYY01008887.1:12500-15000 GCA_009176605.1 Armadillidium nasatum
TATATGTTATAGAGAATTTTTAACATATTTAACATTACAGAGTTTATAAATACGGTTATACAATTTGCATCACCTGTGCACAAACACACACACACAAACTCATATAATATATATATATATATATATATATATATATATATATATATATATATATATATATATATATATATATATATATATAATATATATATATATATATATATATATATATATATATATATATATATATATATATATATATATATATATATATATATATATATATATATATATATATATATATATATATATATATATATATATATATATATATATATATATATATATATATATATATATAGATATATATATATATTATATATATATATATATATACTAGAATTAGAATAAAGGAACTCAATCATGATTAAACCAACGAAATCCCAACGGTTAATAAATGACACAATTCTTGTTCTATCTTTTAAAGTTAATTGCAAGTTTTGGAAAGTCGTTTCGAAATCGCTCCAAAAATTTTTTTTTTTTTTTTCATAAAATAAAATAAATAAAAGACCGCCCCTCTCCCTCCCTCTTTCCTCTCTCCCTCCTCTCTCCTCCCTCCTCCCTCCTTCCTCCTCCCTCCTTCCTCTCTGCTATAATGGGTGCCATTTGCATTAAACAATTTGATTTATCTGTGCCATTTGTAATAATTTTGTTCTGGAGGTTGTAGGTAATTATTTTTTTACGTTTATTATATTTTTATTTTATTTTATGTTTTTTTTTGACATTTATTATCGTTTTATTTTATTTTAAACATTTATTATTATCTTATTTTATTTTATTTTTTTAACCATTTATTATTATCTTTTTATTTTATTTTTTTTAACCATTTATTATTATCTTATTTTAATAGCATCTTGAGTTTGTAATTTTAAAAATAATAATAATTTTTTAACGAAGTTAAGTGGTTTGTTTTACGGTGATTTATTTTTGGTATATTTGTCATATTCAGATAAATTTTGTTTATATATATACATATATATATATATATATATATATAATATATATATATATATATATATATATATATATATATATATATATATATATCCTTGAGTGGTTCCTAGGTAAAACAGCTAGAAATGTTCCCCTCCTCGAATTTAATTTAATTTAATTAATTCTCATCATCAACTGTTTTCCTGCTGAATTTAATCTTTACTAATACTATAATCTTTTTTACTAATTTACTATATATATATATATATATATATATATATATAATATATATATATATATATATATATATATATATATATATATATATATTAGTATGTATAAATATATAAATGAGTTAGAGTGATCATTTGATTGTAAATTTCGCTTTGAAGTGGCCATGACATTGCGTGAATAACTTTTTTGCTTCTCACATAATAGTATAGGATAAAATATTGAACTTTCAGACAATAGGTTTGTAAAGGTCATTTCCAGATCCTTTATTTGTGTATCAAGCAAATGCAATATATATATATATATATATATATATATATATATATATATATATATATATATATATATAATATATATAATATATATATATATATATATATATATATATATATATATATATATATATATATATATATATATATATATATATATATATATATATATATATATATATATATATATAAAAAAAATTTAGTTGTCATTAAAACATTTTTAATTTTTTAAATTTTTTTTTTTAATTTTTTTTTTTTTTTTTTTAATTTAAAATTAAAATTAAAGTAGGAAAAAAAATTTCCTCAAATTTTGAAATAATTTAAACTTTTTAATATAAAAGAATGCTGTCAAAATATCGACTGTAATTTTTTATGAGGGTTTCTGATAGCTTCTCTTATATATATTATATATATATATATATATATATATATATATATATATATATATATATATATATATATATATAATATATATATATTTTATATCTCCTCCGGTGGACAAAGATTGGGGCCCACCAAATTCCACCAGAGTTGGAAAAAAACTATATTGGTCGATGGTTGCAGACATGTCCAGAAATAGTTGGGAAAACAGTTAAAAGAAATGTGTTCCAGACTTTACCAGTAGAGTACATGTTAGTTGAACATAGCGGACAAGTCTGGGGTTCGAGAGTTGGGCAGAGAAAGGATGAGACTGTGAGAGAGGGAGAGTTGATGAGACGAAAAGCCCTAGACTTCATCTTCTCAAGGATACTCTATGAGTGGAACTACCCCAGATGTATTAAGAATTCTCCATACAGAGACGGACAATATAGAGAGCAAGCAACTAGATTGGGCTGAAGTACTGTAGTTCTGAATATGCCTCAGAACAACCAACCTCTTAGAAGCATGTTTAGAAAGAGAAGTAATTATCTTTCCGAAAAAGATCAAGAGAAAAGGATACGCCAAGAATATTAAGAACAGATGAAGGTTTGAGTTGTGTGGAAGATTGTGTCGAGTGGAGAAATGAAGGAATTGAGTTTTTGAGG
>SEYY01008887.1:60000-64277 GCA_009176605.1 Armadillidium nasatum
ATATAATATATATATATATATATATATATATAATATATATAATATATATATATATATATATATATTATATATATATATATATATATATATATATAGTAAAAGCAATAACAGTGAGCAAAGTATATCTTAAGGGCAAATAGCCGATGGATGTATAGTTAAGGGATGTGTAAATGAGTTTCTCCATTGAATATGTTTTCTTTAAGGATGAATAAGGAAGCGTAAATTATGAAGAAAGGAGTCTTATATTGGAGTCCTTAATTGCTTATGGATTTAGGGACTTAACTGTAACGGAATAAATAGAAATGCAATTGTGCTAAATTTAAGTTTGAAATTTAAGACAGGTTTTTTTTTTCGTTTGCTAAAAAATATTGTCGTTCGTTAATTTTTATATTTAAATTCTAGGGGTTTAGGGGTTTCCAACCTTTTATTTTGTTGATGGACCCCCTGAGTCCTAATATTACGTATGTGGACCCCCAGGACTCCCACCCTGAGTCCTAAATTTACCTATGTGAACCCCAAATACTCATAAAGAATATTCCTAAATTAAAAATTTATTTGTAGGCTAGTAAAAGATATTTGTGGACCTCTCAAAGCTTTTGTGGTCCCCTGGGAGTCCATGTGGTCCTTTAGGGGTTCATTTGGTCCTCTATGGATCCATGTGATCCCCTAGGGGTTCATTTGGTCCCCTAGGGGTCCATGTGGTCCCCTAGTTGTCCATGTGGTCCCCATACTATGGGTCCATGTGGTCCCCTATGGGTCCATGTGGTCCCCTAGGGGTTCATTTGGTCCTCTAGGGGTCCATGTGATCCCCTGGGGGTTCATTTGGTCCCCTAGGGGTTCATGTGGATCCCAGGTGGGCGTTTCGAAACACTGGAATGGGCTACGTCTCAATATATATTATCTTTATGGTTTATCCAATTCCTTCTTAAAAGGACTATTTTAGTTAGAGGTCATTGACACGATCTTGTCTGAAAGCTTGTGACCATAGGAGTTTTTGTAGGTCAGCAATTTTGTGCGTACGTGAGAAGTTTGTTTGTTTTTTTTGTATCGAAAAAAGATAAAATATATATAATTTAAATATTTACTAAAGCATTAGAAAATCAGAAAATATTGCAAAATAATTTATATTGTTGTTAATTAAAAAGATTAATATTATACATTCTATTACTATTAGAATTAAAAACATTAATATTACTCATTATATTGCTATTAGTAATTAAAAGCTTAATATTTGCATTCTACTAATAGTATAATTAAAAAGATTAATATATACATTTTTGCTAGTAATAACTGAAAATATATTATTATTGTTAATGTTATTGAAAATATTATTATAATTCTACTAATATAAATTGAAAAGATAATATTATACATTTTTTTGCTAGTAATAATTGAATATTGATCTTATACATTACTATTTGTAGATGAATAGTATCAATCTTTTCATATTACATAGTACGATTATAATCAATATTTTCATTTTCACTAGCAAAAAGAATGTAATATTATCTTTTCAATATTATATTAGTGAATTAATAATATAATATTTTCAAAAATATTACATTAGGAGAATGAATAATATAATCTTTCAGTTATTACTAGCAAAAGAATGTATATATAATCTTTTTAATTATACTATTGTGATGCAAATATTAGCTTTCAATTACTAATAGCAATATATGAGTAATTATTTTTTAATTCTTAATAGTAATAGAATGTAGTAATATTAATCTTTTTAATGTAAAACAATATAAATTTTTGCTATTTTCTGACATTTTCTAATGTTAGTAAATATTTATATATATAGTTTATTCTTTTTCGATACAAAAAAAACAAACAACGTTTCACGTGCCACAATTGCTGACTACAAAAATCCTTGGTCACAAGTTTCCGACAAGATATGTGTAATGACATATAACTAAAATAGTCCTTTTAAGAAGGAATTGGATAAACCATAAAGATAATATATATTGAGACGTAGCCCATTCCAGTGTTTCCCCACCTGGACCACATGACCCCTAGGGGACCAAATGAACCTAGGGGGCAGAAATGGACCGATGGGGACACATGGACCACATGGACGATAGCGGGGACAAATGAACCCCCAAAGGCCACATGACTTCAGGAACACAAAAGCTTTGATACACAATACTTACTAGCCTAAAATAAGTTTTTAATTTAGGATATCTTATGAGTTTGGGATTCACATAGGAAATTTAGGACTGGGTGGGAGTCTGTGGTCATAACGTAAATTCGACAGGGGGTCACAAAGGGAAGGTTGGAACCTAACCCCTAGATTTCAATATGAGAATACGAACGCAATATTTTTTTAGCAACGAAAAAAACCTGTGTGAAAGTTGAAATTTTAGACAATTGCATTTCTATTTATTCCGTTACAGTTAGTCCTAAATCCATCAGCAATTAAGGATCCAATATAAGCTCTTATTCATAATTGACGCTTCTTCTCGTACTAAGAGATATTCAGTGAAGCTCATTTTACTTACTTAATCCATCGCCATTTGCCTGAAGTATATTTGCAATGTTCGCTTTTTATTATATATATATATTATAATATATTATATATATATATATATATATATATATATATAAATATCTTACATTAAAAGGGAAGAGCTGTTAAATAAAATAAATTAATAAAAAAATAAAAAAAATAATAAATAATAAATAAATAAATAAAAATTAATAATATTTGTGGAGGTTATTATTTTTATAAATAAATCATACTGTTAGTTTCTGAACGCAGCTATAATTTCTTAGACCTACGTAATATTGGAAATATTTGTCTTAAAGATGAAATTCACTAAGACATTTGCGACGTAATAAACCACTTGTGACGTCATAAAGACATTTGTGACGCAATAAAGGTGCTAGTGACGTCATATAGTCTTTTCTGAAAATACCTAGGCTAGGTCAGGTGCTTCGCTAATAATCAGCCTATGTTGTGTACACAATCTAAAGAACACGTTTGCACACAAAAAGAAATACGAATATTTTTTTGTTAGCGGAAGTTACGTACGAAAAGGGTTACAATTATTAAAAATCATCCGTAACGATAAAGTTATCTTTGCTTATTCGCAAAGTGATTAGAAACGTGAGCTTCCACTAGAATATAAAGATATTAATAAAAGAAAAATAATATAAAAGAGTATAATAATAATAGCGAATTTTATTATTATTATTATTTTATTTTATTATTATTATTATTATTATTATTATATTATATTATTTATTATATTATTATATTATTATTTATTATTATTATTATCGTTATATTAAAAAAATTAACAAAAAAAAAAAAAAAAAAAAAAAATTTTTTTTTTTTTTTTTTAAAAAAAATAATAATAATAATAATATATATAATAAATAATATATACATGATAATAATAATAATAATTTTATTATTTTATTATTATTATTATTATTATTTATATTATATTATTATTATTATTATGAAGTGACTGAACATAATAGAAAGTTAATGTTTGCCTTCCGACAAGAAGAAGTTTGAGCTCTAATTAGTCTTCGTCCGTCTCAAAGTTTCGACTTTTTGCGACTGACTCAAACCCAAATTATGAAAGTTGCCAATTACTAATTTTCGTAATTAAAAAAAAATGGAAGAATATTGCAACTATTAAAATTATATTATTATTATTATTATTATTATTATTGTTATTAAATTATTTTAATAAGATTATTTTATTATTATTATATTATTATTATATTATTATTATTATTATTATTATTATTATTATTATTATTATTATTATTATATTATTATTATTATTATTATATTATTATTAATTATATTATTTTTTATTTTATTTTATATTAATAGATATTATTATTATTATTATATTATTATTGATTATTAGTTATTATTATCAATATTAAAATTATTATTTATTTTATTCTGTTATATTTTTTATTTATTTATATTTAAATATAATGTATATATATATTATTATTAATATTATATATATATATATATATATATATAGTTATATAATATATATATATAGGAAGTGCGTGTGTGTTTATATTCAAAACATTTAAGACACTTTGCTGTCGATAATGGAGCAAACATTAAACTGACAGTGACATACGCGACACACACACAAACACACACACACACACACACCCTGGCGGACGGGCTTACCTGAGTCATCGATAATATAAATACAATTAAGAACATGCAATAACGACATATAATTAAACTACCTCTCCTCCCTCCCTCTCTCTCTCTCTCTCTCTCTCTC
>SEYY01008888.1:0-17500 GCA_009176605.1 Armadillidium nasatum
GTTTGTAGTGTGGCGAGAGACATGCTAGATTTAATTGAAAGTGGAGATGAAGAACCTTCGTGGAGTGCGTAAATTTATGGTACCCATATATTCGTGTTCGTGTTTTTTATATAAAAATATGATACCCAGACAATGTGTAGGGTGTATCTTACGTAACTCTGTTTTCATTTTTATTTAATGGTACATAAAGGCGTTATTGTTTTGGTATTTATATATTCACACATTGTGTGGATATTATGTATATAAAAAGGTAATATTTCATAAACTTTTGGCTTAGTGTCATAATTTGAAACAAATATTCGTGTAATATGTTTATATTTCATTAAAAAAAAAAAAAAAAAAAAAAAAAAAAAAAAAAAAAAAAAAAAAAAAAAAAAAAAAAAAAAAAAAATTTTTTTTTGGATAATCTTATCTACTTTTTGTATTGTATTTTTTTTCTTTTAAAATGATTTATGTAATTGTTTTTTGATTTTTTTTTTTGTTTGTTTTCATTTCATATATATTTATATATTATATTCCCTTTGACTTGATTGGTTGGAGGAGGTTGCTCGCGGCTGCTCAAGTTCGTCCTTTTGTAGCATCGAAATGTATTATCGCTCGCGTGTCTTAGGTGTAGGTTTCTTTCTTTTCTTCCATATGTATGTCTGTAGTATGTGTGGTTGGTGAAAGAAAAGGAGCTTTTCTTTGGTGGTGGGTAATGTAATAATTCGCATGAGCATCATTATATGTTCATGAGGTTTCACCCGTAGCTTTCACCCTGCAGTAGGTAATAACCTATGCACTGCCAAAGTACTCCTTATGTTATATTATTAGGAGGATAATATTATTTATTGTTCATTTATGATATACTTGTGTGTGTGATTGGTAATAAATCTGTTTCTCTATTTTACAGGCAGTAGTTACTTTGTTATCTAACTTTTAAACAAAGCAGTAGTTAGATTTGTTATATACTTTGTCTGATACAAAACTGATATATTCGGTCTTAAGTTGAGGTCTTTACTGAACATATAGTCTGTTCAAATTACTGGTGATATAGTCTCAAGTACAGAAACATTCCTTGCTAGGGTAAGTTTTTACAAGCTTTATTATTTTTTTTTGTTTGTTAGGAATAGATAATCTGATACGATTTATCCTTCAGATTCCAGTGCTCGGATCACATTCCAGTGCTTGGCTAGTTTCCAGTGCTTGGATCAGAATCCATTCTGTATCCGTTTCCAGCACCAGGATCAGTTCCAGTGCTGTATTCAATCCAGAGTCAGTCCATATATACAGGCTATAGACCATAGATAATCACAATACGCCTTGACGGGGTATTACTATAGAGGAAGCAAACACTGACTCAAACATATTCTGTAATTGGATAGTTGAGCAAGCTGTGAGCAGTTTCCTCTAGATAATCTTGCCAAGTTAAGTTATTACTAAATGAGTCAAAGTATTATTTTAATATACTAATTGTGCTATTAATTTACTGATTAAATGCACCTTTATTTATATCTGTGCATCTAATCAGTCCTAAAATTATTATCTTAATTTTGTAACCTAATTATAATCGAGCAAATCATTATTTCATTATATAATTGTATGCATATATTCACCCATATATTATAAGTGTGAGACACCGTATATATAAAATTATTTATAATTTTATATATATTCACCCCTTTAATTACCAATCTTGGTTCGTTAAAGTTTTGAAATATTCTTGTGTTGATTCATATTCATTAGTCAACATCATAATCTACATCAACATCCCGGTGTCAGTAAATAATCTGGTACTTACACACACATTTGGTGTATGCCCTGACAGCCGTGCCGACGGGTATAGCTGGCAGGTTATATAGTTGAATGTGTTGAAGCCAGAATTGTATATTCGTTAATTAAATTTGTATATATTCTTCAGGGTGCATTCTTATTCGTAGATCGTGTCCTGTGTTTTCCTGTAGTTAGTTTATTATATTGCTATATAATTTACTATATATCTACATAATCTGTTAAGTCACGAGAGATTATTCATTGTTGGGGTTGACATACGTACTTGGCACCTCTTCATTTAATTCGTCTGGGCCATAGATAAAGACGAAGAAGTTTAGCAGGGGAATCCTGTAAACCGGACCTGAGTGTCTGCGTTATTCGTTGTTATACAGAATTTCATTGAGTTGTTGGCGGGAGTGTTTGGATGAACTGTAAGTTGGTTGATCTTATCTTAGTATTGGTAGGGTGAGTCATCATCAGTAACCGTACTCTCACCTTAACAATATATATATATATATATATATATATATATATATATATATATAAGTGGTTAAATTTGGCCGATTGAATGTACCACACTAAACACAGTTTTTTACTGCATTTCATTTGACTACTCAATTTGAACATGAAAGATAAAATGGGCACGTGTTAAATATTCAGATTATTATGAAATGGGGTTAAATCATGCATTCGTGCATTTTGGCAATTTAATCGTCCAAATGTGCGTACAATCGGAAAAATCGTGAAAAAATTTGAGCAAACCGGGTCTATAGGAGATTTGAAAAGACCAGTGCATGCTTGTACAGCTCGCACTGCAGAAAATATTGCTGCTGTTCGCGATAGTGTGGCTGAGGAGCCATCCACTTCAACTCGTCGTCGTGCCCAACAATTGCACCTCTCACGCTCGTCGTTGATGAACATTATGCATAAAGACTTACATTTAAACGCTTACAAGGTGCAATTGACTCAAGAACTAAAGCCTCTTGACCATACAAAACGTCGTCAATGGTCAGAATGGTGGCAAGAAATGGCAACAGTGGATGATCAATTTTCGAGGAAAATCATCTTCAGTGATGAGGCACATTTTCACCTCAGTGGATTCGTCAATAAGCAGAATTACCGCATTTGGGCGAATGCTAATCCAAGAGTGATTGTCGAAAAACCAATGCACCCACAAAGAGTGACTGTTTGGTGTGGTTTATGGGCTGGCGGCATCATCGGGCCGTATTTTTTCCAAAATGAGGCCGGTCAGGCAGTTACTGTGAATGGTGTTCGCTATCGTGAGATGATAACGAACTTTTTATGGCACGAATTGGAAGGTATGGATGTGGACGATATGTGGTTTCAACATGACGGTGTCATAGCTTATAATAGGTATTACGACAAAATAAGCTTTGCGTTTGTATAGTTAAATATTGCTTGTACGAGAATTGCGTTGTGTTTGCTTATAAGTTATCTTATTTCAGATTCTTTTATTTTCAGATGATAATATAAGAAGTAAATGGCTATATTCCAGAACCAGCGTTATCAGTTCGTCAACATTAACAGACCTTGAATCTTTATACTTTAATCTATTTAATCAAAATAACTTGCGTATTGTTTCCTTTATCCTTACTATAACAACTAAAATATTCAAAAGTATTTCAAAAATTTGAAAATTATTTCGAAATTCTAAGTAAGTAAATCATTCAAAATATTTAAAGGATTGTTACAGTTTACACCTATCAAAATATTTAAAAGAACTGGTTCTTGATGTAAAAGGAATTCGCAAACTATTTCAAAGTGGTTATATTGTAAACCTATCAAAACATTTTAAAGTAAACAATGTTTATGAAAAACAAAAGTCAAAAACTATTTCAAAGTTATCACAACTTAAACCTATCGAAAAATATTTTAAAGTAACTAATGTTGTTTATGAAAAACAAAATTTGTAAATTAATTCAAAGTTGTTATAACTTAAACTTATCGAAAATATTTAAAACAACTAATGTTGTTTATGAAAAACAAAATTCGTAAATTATTTCAAAGTTGTTATAACTTAAACTTATCGAAAATATTCAAAGTAACTACTGTAGTTTATAAAAAAAAACAAACAAAAAAAATTCAAAACAACTCTTAGTTATAGAAGGTTCAAAGTAAACAAAACTAAAATCTCAATCTTATTTCATAATCAAAGTAAAAACTTTAATTCAATGTTATTAATTAATTATTACAAATGTGCAAGTTTACTTCAAATTATAATGCAACTTATTTACAATTAAGTCACAAATTCAAAGTATAAATTCCCATATTTCCAATTCAAAATCCAATCCCAATACGACGCTTAACTTAAATTAAGTTTCAATTAATTATTATCTTTAGTATCAATCAAGATTAAATACAAAAGTTCTGTCTTATTTATTCTTCAGCTATAATTATCAAATTGTATTGCAGAGTTATTTATCAAACTTTACTTCAACTTAATTAAGTGTTAACTTAATACTTGTAGAGCTGATTATCAAACTTATTTTGACTCAACTGAGTACTAATTTATTATTTACAAAACAAATTATCAAATTTACTTTGACTCAATCGAGTACTAACATTATTTGTAGAACTAAGTAATAACCTTATTTTGACTCAAACGAGTGCTAACTTATTGTTTGTAGAACTAAGTATCAACCTTACTTTGACTCAATCGAGTGCTAACTTATTACTTGTAGAACTAAGTATCAACCTTACTTTGACTCAATCGAGTGCTAACTTATTACTTGTACTTGTATAAGTAACTATCAAAGTCACTTTATCTTAACTGTACTCTATTTCTTAAGAATAGAAACGAACTTAATATTTCAATATTATATACGTAAAAATTCTTTTACTTATTTCTGATAATTATATAACTTACAATGTTATATTTGTTTTGGAAATATTCAAACTTTCTAGATCACTAATAAAGGTTCAAGATGACTTTATGTGGCAAAACCAGAACAGGAATGACTTGCCTCGTTCAAATGTTTCCAGACTGAATTTCTGGCAATCTAAGAGGTTGCCATTTTTTAATTTCAACCAATCGGGAGGCTTTAATTTTAGCGAGTTGTTAAAATTTGGGCTTCGCATTCTCTTTCTGGCAACTCGGTAACGGACTCTGTTGTTTATTCCTGAAGTCTTGAGCGCCATTTTGGTTTTAACTTTATATATCTTTTCTAATTTTTATGTTATTAATTTCTTTGTATGTTTACATTTCTTTCATGTTATTTTCTTAATTAGAAAACAATCTTAATATATGACTAATATATCACCTTATTGATTTTATTTAATTTTCCAGACTTTCTGTGTTTTTAAATTTGTAGGCCTAATTTGTTGACCCTAGACTAAACTTGGTCTGCATATTGTATTTATCCTTTGCTTATTTTGTTCACTTCTGATTTTCTCTTTTCAATCCATCTTTCCTTTTTTATTTGTCAAATTTTATGCCGTTTTCGTAATTCGTTAACAAAATATATTTATGCTTGCCTTGTTTCTCTCTTGTTTTTCTCCAGATTTCATAATTTCTGGGTCGTTTGAATTTGTAGCCCTAATCCTGAGTTTAGGCTAGACCTAATTTACTGGCTATTTCTGTTGTATTTTCCCTATTTCTTTCATGTCTGACTCTCTCTATCTCTCCTATTCTTATCAATTTACATATTTCTTATATCACTGTCGTAGCTTATAGTAGATATTTCCACACAACTGAGTCTTTATTCGTATAGTGGAATATTACTTCGAAAGTTGCGTTGTGTTTACTGATTTTCTGTTTTATCTTTTTCAGATTTTCCTATTTCCCGATGATGTTTACTAAATATATTCCAGAACGAGAACCATTAGCCTTATCAACACCCTACAAGACCTTAATTAAACCTTTATACTTTGTTTTATTAATTAAAATAGTCTGTATATTATTTCTTTTATCCTTATTACTTTATCTTTGTTTTATTAATCGTTCAGTAATAACTCTCAACACTTCGTAATTTAATCTCTATTCCTTATGTGTCTTTATGATTCTAAACACTTGAAAGACTTGGCAACGTCAAAGCATCAACCGATATACATGCAAAACTTAATCAACACCCTACAATACTATTCATAAAATACTCAAGAAATGTTTTCTCAATTATAGGATTTGTTATTTAATTTAAATTATTGAGTAGAACTGGAAATTTATTCATTTATATTGAAGGATAAATTCTAAATATTTCAATGATGTTACGGTATGCACTAATTATAATATCAAAAATGTCCAACGTGATTTACTATTATTAAAGGAAAAGACTAAAAGTATTCAAAAGATATGTTATAAACTAGTCAAAACTATTTAAAGTGTTTCCGCTATTTACGAATGTCAAGAATTATTTCAATCAATTTCACGTGCAAACCAATCAATATATTCACAATGCTTAACGTTGCTTATGATTACTGTAAGGAAACTCGAAGGATATTTCAAAAAGGATTACAATGCAAACCAATTAAAATTATTTAAAATGTTTCACGTGATGAATCAATCTCCAAAAATCGCAAATTTATTTTATAAATGTTCATACAAAAATTGAATAAAAGCTTCAATTTGCTTAACGTATTTACGAATACAACGGAACAATGTCAAATATTTATTCTAAGTTATTGTAGTCGCTAACAAGTTCAATTGGTTCCCGTAAATTCCAAAACAATTAAATTATATTGAGTAAACTATTTTACAAAAAATTCAGTTATTTAAATCGCTACTAATTTAACTTCAACAAGCAAAGGCAAATCCCAAAACACAACAACCTTAAGTTGCGGTAAATACCGAAAATAACTCAAGTCGTAACCTATTGATCAAATAAATTAAGTTCAAAACCTAAGATTATTTTCTATTATGCAAGAGAATTCAATTAACAACTCTCTAACGGACGTATTTTTCAAAATAACTCACGATGTCAAAATATTCTCAATTTAAAATTGTTACTAAATATACAAAAGGTTCAAGATAAACAATACCAAAACTCCAGTCTTATTTCAACATTCAGATAAAATATTTTAATTCGATGTTATACACTACTATAATTACAAACTATTATTTCAATCAATAAAATATCTTTCTATTTATTTCATAAATTTATAATATATAACTATCAAGTTTATTATTCAAAGCGAAGTGCAAATAAGGCTAATTTATTTCAATTTTGTTTCAAGTAATTATGTTTCTTAACATCAATCAATATTCTTATAGTTAGCTTTATTTAACTGGACTTGTCAAAATTATTCCAAAGAATTCGGTAAATTATAATACTCAAAAGAGTTCGGTAAATTATAATACTCCAAAGAGTTCGATAAATTATAATACTCCAAAGAGTTCGGTTAATTATAATACTCCAAAGAGTTCGGTAAATTATAGTACTTTACAGAGTTCGGTAACTTATAACACTCCAAAGAGTTCGATAAATTATAACATTTAATAAAGACGCAAGACAAATTAAATATTCACTTATGGAAAGTATAAATCCCTTATTTAAAATCTATCTTATTGAACTTACAATACGATGGTAAATTTCAAATATTTTATTTTTCAAGAACAAATTTCGTTTATCTTATCAGGACAAAGATCGAGAGCGGAATGTCTTTCCTGTTCCAAGAATTTCTAGACTGACTTCTGGCATCTATCGTAGGTTGTCATTTTTTGATCTTGACCAATCAGAAAGCTTTAATTTTAGCGAGTTGTTAAAATTTGGGCTTCGTTTTCTCTTTCTGGCAACTCGGTAACGGACTCTGTTTGTTGTTTATTTCCCGAAATCTTGAGCGCCATGTTTGATCTTCTTTATATATCTTTTTCTAATTCTTATGTTTATTAATTTCTTTGTATGTTTACATTTCTTTCATGTTATTTTCTTAATTAGAAAACAATCTTAATATATGACTAATATATCACCTTATTGATTTTATTTAATTTTCCAGACTTTCTGTGTTTTTAAATTTGTAGGCCTAATTTGTTGACCCTAGACTAAACTTGGTCTGCATATTGTATTTATCCTTTGCTTATTTTGTTCACTTCTGATTTTCTCTTTTCAATCCATCTTTCCTTTTAAATATTACTTAATTATTTTTCTTATTATTATTTCCTTCATTGTTAAATAAATTAGCATAAAAACAAAAACAAAACATACCATCACCTGAAATAAAACATTTTTTATGGTAGGTCTCTACCACACCCCCCTCTCAAAGTATTCATTAGGTTATTGTTGGTATAAGGGAGTTGATCTTTTCAAAATCTACGAGCTATCTTTCTATAGAAGGTTCTCGTTTCTATTGTCATTGTTCTTGAATTTCTATCAGCATAGTCTCTTTGATTCTGTCTGTTTTGTATTATCCTTCGTAAATCATCCGTTCTTATTCTCCGATTATCGGTTTCACTTCTTCTATAGTCTTGTTGTCTTGCATATTGATTACTTGAGGGTGGTGCAAAATCTCTTTCTTGCCTCTGTCTATTATGTAGGTAGCCTCGATTGTATCTTTGTCTGTTTTCTTGTTGTTTATTCACGCGTCCCCTTCTGTTCCTCCTGGGTCTTACACTTAATTCGGTCATTTGTTGTACTAGAGAAGGTCTTGCATCAGTCACCGCACTGTAGGATTTTCCAGGGTTTTTATTCAGATATTCGTGATGGACCTTAAGAAGTTTCCAAAATTTTCCCACTGTGGACCCCAGAAAATGGAGGCCATCCGTGGTGGAGCCCTGAAAAGGTCTTGCTGCTCTCTGATTAGGTCTTGTTCTGTTGAAAAAATATTCCAAGCGAGCCAAGGCCAGTGGTTTTGGTGTTAGTATGGAAGTCCAACATTCAAAAAACCTGTCCAACAAAATTTTCATTTGTCGATTAAAATTGATACTATGAGTGTAATTATATACGTGTCTTACTCGGTTTGGATTTATATTCTTGTATAATCTACCGTTGTTATACCTTCCAAAATTTGGAATGAATGGGACCGTAATGATCATTTGACAATATGGGTGTGTTCTTTTCCATTCAATCAATTTATCCTTTATTTTTTCAATTAATTCCAGGATGTTTAAGGTGTTATTTGGAACCATTATCTTACATTCAGTATCCTTCCAGATGGTTAATTTCGTAAACTCGCAATGTAAACACATAATAATTATTATGTCAATTGGTTCGTGTTCATTTAGGACATTTTCTTCTAAAATCTCGTCAACTTTGATGATAGCTCGTTCCATATTCATCCCGGGTGTACTGTAAAGTTTCAAATTCTTTGGCTTCCATCCTTCAGTGGCGTGTTGTAAGTCGTTAACCCTGCTGTCTCCTATGGCTACAACATTCTTGTTACCCCAATCCATAATCTACAAAGACAATAAATTCATTTAGAACACAAATCAATTACATTAAAATAAATATTTTCTGGAACAGCATCTCCAACAACATCTGTAAAACATGATTAAAATTTATGTGGTGAAATAAATATTATTATGTTATGACAAAAAAAAAAAATCAAAAAGTCAGGTAAGTGAGTACTCCTCTCCATCTGAAATCATTATTAAAACACAAACATATAAATTAATCAAAATTAAATAATTCAACATCCTATTTATTACAAAATTGTAACTTACGAAACGTCTAAAGCAAATACGTCTTGTTTTGATTTCTTATTTACCTTAACTATCATTTTCCATCACCTTACCATTAAAATCCGGAAAACTCAAATGATCCACTCGATACAAGGCTACTTCCCTCTAGTTCTACCAGATCCCTCCATACTCTTGAACTCTTGGCGTCTGTAAGGGGTATTCTTCGAGTAGATCTATTATTTGCTAATTCATCGTGAATCCATGGTTCCATATTATAAGTGGCATGATATTGAGACACTGCCGATTGTTCATTTGTACTGAACGAGTTGAATCTTTCTGATTCTCGAGGTACTTCTCTAATAGTGTCTTGATCATGTTGTAATTGAATGTTATACTTGGACACTTTCTCCCAGTTTACTCTAAACATAGTTTGGTTTTCTTTAGTAAATCCTTCAAAATCATGTTGGGAGGTATCACTCTTGTTGTCCTCTAAATCGTTTTCTTGATTAACTCCTTTTAGTTCTTCAGGAGTTTCATGCCACTTTTTAAGGTGCTTGTGATGTATTTTATATAATATCGTATTTCTATACTGATGTTGAATATCATACATCACACCGTTTTCATATGTCTTGATTACTTTGTATGGACCATGGTATTTTTTAGCTAACTTATTTTCTACATTGTGACCTTTAAGGATATTTTTCTTGAGAACTAATTCATCTAACTTGTAGGGTTCATACTCTTGTTGTGTCTTTCCCCAAGTCTTGTCATTTACTTGGTTTCTTTTCAACATTGCTTAAAAAGATGTTAGCTGGAGTCTTCCCGAGTTCTCTGTGATACGTATGATTGTATACTGCCACGATATCGGGCAAGCTTGTATCCCATTCATCTATATTATCAATCATTCTAAACATGTTGAGTAAGGTCTGGTTTACTCTTTCTACGAGGCCATTGGTTTGTGGCATGTTTGCTACGGTACAACGGTGTTTTATTTCTTTAGTCTTCAAGAATTCTTCAAATAAATAATTAGTAAATTCTTTCCCGTTGTCTGATTGAACTTCTAAAGGATCTTTTAAAAAGGTTGCAATCATATTTTTAAATGCTGTTAGTACCGTAGTTGCTGTTTTGTCTGGAATGGCCACAGCAGACGTCCACTTGGAATACATGTCAACAGCTACTAGAATATACTTTTGGCCGGATTTTGTTCTAGGCATTTCCATTAAATCAATAGCGACCACATCGAAAGGTTTTTTCGCTTGTATTCTAAAAGTTGGTGGTCTCTTTTGTCGAGCTGGTAATATTTTCCGCTGCTGACATTTGATGCATACTCGGGTAATTTGCTCGCTTATAGTTCGTAAATGAGGATTCCAGGTTATTTCTTTCATCTTGTTTATTAGCTTATCTCGTCCTGGATGATAATTATTCTTATGATAATCGAATGACCAGGTTTTTTAAGTCATCGTACCCGACAAGTGGAACATCTTTTCCATTTTCTTGGTAATACAAAATTCCATCCCCCTCAACTATGTTTCTTAAAAATCTTGTATACCTTTTCAAATATCTTGTCCTTTTCAGTTCTTCTATCCGTTCTTGCATCGTAATATTTTCTTGCACAATCCTTCTTTAAATCCTGTAGACACGTATCATCAATTTGTCTTTTCTTAATTTCTTCCTGCAATTGTTCCTCATTTCTTATATACTTTAAAGGAGTTTTTCTTATAGGTAAATCTAATGTATCTCTTCCTATTGCTTCATTCATACTAGTTGTTTCATTCATACTAGTATCTAGAGAACTTGCATTTTCTGAATTCATTGTTTCTTGTTCAATTTCTTGCACATCCTCTTCTTCGTCTTCCAGATCAAACAATACAACCTCTTTTAATATATCAGCCTCTTCAAAATTGTCAAACCAATTCACTTCGTCTATTTTATTTTCAAATCTCTCTTCAAGCGGAATTTTTTCAAGTAAGTTAAAGTGAACTCCATGCATACTTAGGAGATAGCAAATTTTCTTTCCTTTATCATTATATGACACATACTGATCTTTAGCATGATAGATTTTTATTTGTATGTCATATATTCTGGCACAAGCTTCTACAATCTCTGAACTGACCATAGTACCCGAGATATTCATTCGATTCAGATTTTGTCTTGTTTGTTTGCTGTCAATTAACCCATAGGTTTTTAAGTTGTTCTTTACTTCATTAACCGCACGCTCACGAAGGATCTTATGAGCTTTTCCATCGTTCATTAAAAACATGGCGATTGCCTCGAACAGAGCGTTTCCGCTGCCTTTAATTTCTTTCACAGTAAATCCTACTGGGACTATATCTTCTTCAATTTCTATTTCCTCGGTATTTGCTGGAACACACCGAGAGAGGAAATCACTTATATGGTTAAATTTTCCAGGCAGGTATTTAACTTCAAAATCATATTCGGCGAGATCTGTTAATGTCCGGGCAATTCTTGCATTTACTCCGGCCATGTTATGAAGATATGTAAGGGGTTGGTGATCGGACCAGATGACAAACCTTCGGCACATTAAAAATGTGCGAAACACTTTTACTCCCCATCTTAATGCGGCTAATTCCTTCTCCAGGGTACTATAATTTCTCTGTGCACTTCCAAAACACATTGAAGCATATGCTATTACCTTTTAATTCTCCATCTTGTTGTTGTTTTAAGCAAGCTCCTGCACCTGTCCCAGAGGCATCAACGTATAGTTCCAATGGCTGTTTACTTTCATAGTCTGGGAAGGCTAAAATTGGTGGTTTTATTAGAGCTTGTTTTAATCTTTCAAAATTTTCCTGACATTCTAGAGTCCACTTTATACTCTTTCCAGTTGTTAATTGAGACAAAGGTTTCATCAGTTTGGCTGCATCTGGAATGTGTCTTCTATAATAATTTACGCTTCCCAGGAAACTCTGTACCTGTTTTACCGTTTTGGGCACTGGAGCATTTTGTATGGCCTCTAAATTTTCTGTTAATGGTAATAAACCTTCTTCACTAACTTCTTGCCCCAGGAATTTAACTTTTCTTCTAAAGATGTTACATTTTTCTGGTTTTATTTTTAGGTTAAACTCACGCAACTTTTCCAAAACTTGACTCAGGTTATTTAGATGTTCTTCAAAATTTCTACCAAGTATCAAAATATCATCTAAGTAAGCCATAACCTGACTTTTTGAAAAATCCTGTATCATGAGGTTGACGAGACGTTGGAAAGTTGCTGGCGAATTACATAGCCCAAATGGCAAACGTACAAACTCTAGATGCTTAGAGGCAGTAGTAAAAGCTGTAAATTCTTGAGATTTTTCTTCCATGGCTAAGTTATAGTATCCTTTCGTCATATCTAGAAGACTAAAATAAGTACTTCCTTTCAAGTTGTAAATACAATCATTTACTGCAGGTAGTGGAAAACTGTCCTTAACTGTCCTCTGGTTGAGAGCCCTATAATCGATACAAACCCTGATCTTGCCATTTTTCTTAACTATTGGTACTATAGGACTACTCCAGGGACTCTTTGATGGTTTAATTATTCCTTGTTGCTCTAATATTTTTAACTCTTCGTCCATAAGCTCTTGCACCTTCGGATTAAATCGCCTTACCTTTTGACGGATGGGCTCATAATCAGTTAATTTAATCTTATGTTTCATTTTAGTAGTATAGCCCACGTCGTTATCATCTTTACTTATTATGTCTTTAAAATTTTCTAAAGTTTTGCATACCAGATCTTTTTGTTCCAAAGTAAGGTCTGTTTTATCTAGGGTAAATCTTTCTTCCCAACTCAACTTCTGATTTTCTAGTTCTATTTTATCATCTTTTCCAGATAACTCATCGATTTCTATTAACGTATTTCCATCTTGAATTAATTCTATAGCTGTTATTTCTAGATCTTCTTTATTGATTTTATACGTTTCATCTCCTAAATTGATAACATTGAGGTATGCTTTCTTGCCATTATTAACAGTGTTAGATATAAACAATCCTTTCTTTCTTAATGTATTCAATCCTGTTACTTCCGTGCTATATAATTTGGGTTCCTCAACATTATCTGGCCACATTAATTCCATTCTTTGTATGTATCCCGATCGTATGTGTGCATTATTCTTTAGTTTTAATTTAATGTGGCTTATTGGAACTGGATTGTATCTAAAATTGCACACTATTATTTCTTTTCCATTATCTGGTCTACAAACTAGTCTATTATTTTCAAAGTCCAGTTCCAAAAAGTGTCTTTTCAAAAAATCTATTCCAAGAATCATTTCCTGAGTTATCCTTTTACTAACAATGAAGCTTTCTTGTTTTATCTGATACTGTCCTAATCTGAATGATAACTTCATTTCGCCTTCCGTTCCTTCTATATCTCCATGAACTCCGACGATTTTAATATTTGTATCTTTTATTTCTTCTGTTATTAACTGAGCTATTTCGTAGTTAATCACATTAAGTTGGGCCCCAGTGTCAATTAAAGCTCGTATGGTGGCTCCTTGTATGTTAATGTCTAAGTACAATCTTTTATCTATATCCCTAGGTGCAAGGCTTGTCTTTACTCCCTTAATACCACCCTGCTCGGTTAAGGGATTCTTTAGTTTTCCGCCGGTCTCCTTCTTGAGTTCTGATATTCTTCGCAATCTTTCATTAAATGGTCTTCACCACAATATGGACATTGATATTTAGGAACATTTGTGTTTTGTTCTCTTCTTGGTTGTTCTCTTCTAGTTGAAGTGCCGGCTTGTTCACTTCGTGTTTGTTCTCTTTGGTTTCCATTACCTGCTTGTCCTCTTTGTTCCCTATTTCTTTCTTGTGCAATTCTCTTTCTACAATCTTTAATCATGTGGCCTGGTTTGCCACAACAGAAACAGCTTTTATTTTTCTTGTAACAGTCAGCTTCCACATGTCCTTCCTTTTCACAAAAATTGCATTTCTTGCTGACTTTTGTATCTACTGTGGATACAACTTGTTGGGTATTCTTTACACTGCTCTCAGGTTTCTGCTCCTTCTTATTTGTTTCTCTTTGTGACTTTCTAAATTCTATCTCTCCTTCAAAACACATTTCTGCATTACTGGCCAGTTCTACAATTCTTTCTATGTTAATGCCTGGTTCTGACATAGCAGTATATTTTACTTTGGCTGCGTGTTCTGGCTTTAAGGCATCTAAAATTTTAATTTTCTTCATTTCCTTAAACATATAGTTTTTTGTATCCATACCGGCCAATCTAGCCAATTGATTCAAACGCATTGAGTAGTTGTTAATATTTTCATCTTCTCTTCTTGTTGCTGTCCAGTATCTTTCCATTAATTTATCTTTATTTGCTGAAGCTCTTTGTCCAATAACTCTAAGTTCTTCTTTTACCTGATAGTAAGGCAATCTTCCTCCATCGATACTGTTAAATGCATCTAGCATGTCTCCTTCCAGAAATTTAGGCATAACCCTGCTCCATGTATCAGCTACATCTGGATAAGTGTGTTCACAGTATATTTCAAAATCCATTAAAAATTTCTCAAAATCGTGACCTTGTTCCATACAAAACTTCAATGGTGGTGGTATTACACTTCTCCGGTAATATAATTGGTTATGCATAAATGGATCTGGTGGTGGGGTGTATTGTTGTCCTGGTGTATACTGGTAACTAGCCCCCATTCTGCTTCTTGTATCTGGTGGATTTGTTTCTGTGTTTCTGTCATTTCTTTCTTGCCTTTGAACTGGTGTTGATTGTTGTTGTTGTCGTGCTGATCTTTGCTGTTGTTGTGTTGACGTTTGTTGTTGTCCTTGTTCTTCTTCATTATTGTTTGAAAACAAATCATCCGGTATGAGTATGCTATATGCCATCGTATTCTTGTATTCTTGTCAAATTTTCAGAGTCTTTTTCTTTTCTTAGCACCAGATATGTGAGGTGTCTATCCTGGTCTAACGGCACCAAAAAGTTATGTCGTAGCTTATAGTAGATATTGCGACACAACTGAGTCTTTATTCGTATAGTGGAATATTACTTCGAAAGTTGCGTTGTGTTTACTGATTTTCTATTTTATCTTTTTCAGATTCTCTTATTTCCCGATGATGTTTACTAAATATATTCCAGAACGAGAACCATTAGCCTTATCAACACCCTACAAGACCTTAATTAAACCTTTATACTTTGTTTTATTAATTAAAATAGTCTGTATATTATTTCTTTTATCCTTATTACTTTATCTTTGTTTTATTAATCGTTCAGTAATAACTCTCAACACTTCGTAATTTAATCTCTATTCCTTATGTGTCTTTATGATTCTAAACACTTGAAAGACTTGGCAACGTCAAAGCATCAACCGATATACATGCAAAACTTAATCAACACCCTACAATACTATTCATAAAATACTCAAGAAATGTTTTCTCAATTATAGGATTTGTTATTTAATTTAAATTATTGAGTAGAACTGGAAATTTATTCATTTATATTGAAGGATAAATTCTAAATATTTCAATGATGTTACGGTATGCACTAATTATAATATCAAAAATGTCCAACGTGATTTACTATTATTAAAGGAAAAGACTAAAAGTATTCAAAAGATATGTTATAAACTAGTCAAAACTATTTAAAGTGTTTCCGCTATTTACGAATGTCAAGAATTATTTCAATCAATTTCACGTGCAAACCAATCAATATATTCACAATGCTTAACGTTGCTTATGATTACTGTAAGGAAACTCGAAGGATATTTCAAAAAGGATTACAATGCAAACCAATTAAAATTATTTAAAATGTTTCACGTGATGAATCAATCTCCAAAAATCGCAAATTTATTTTATAAATGTTCATACAAAAATTGAATAAAAGCTTCAATTTGCTTAACGTATTTACGAATACAACGGAACAATGTCAAATATTTATTCTAAGTTATTGTAGTCGCTAACAAGTTCAATTGGTTCCCATAAATTCCAAAACAATTAAATTATATTGAGTAAACTATTTTACAAAAATTTCAGTTATTTAAATCGCTACTAATTTAACTTCAACAAGCAAAGGCAAATCTCAAACACAACCACCTTAAGTTGCGGTAAATACCGAAAATAACTCAAGTCGTAACCTATTGATCAAATAAATTAAGTTCAAAACCTAAGATTATTTTCTATTATGCAAGAGAATTCAATTAACAACTCTCTAACGGACGTATTTTTCAAAATAACTCACGATGTCAAAATATTCTCAATTTAAAATTGTTACTAAATATACAAAAGGTTCAAGATAAACAATACCAAAACTCCAGTCTTATTTCAACATTCAGATAAAATATTTTAATTCGATGTTATACACTACTATAATTACAAACTATTATTTCAATCAATAAAATATCTTTCTATTTATTTCATAAATTTATAATATATACTATCAAGTTTATTATTCAAAGCGAAGTGCAAATAAGGCTAATTTATTTCAATTTTGTTTCAAGTAATTATGTTTCTTAACATCAATCAATATTCTTATAGTTAGCTTTATTTAACTGGACTTGTCAAAATTATTCCAAAGAATTCGGTAAATTATAATACTCAAAAGAGTTCGGTAAATTATAATACTCCAAAGAGTTCGATAAATTATAATACTCCAAAGAGTTCGGTTAATTATAATACTCCAAAGAGTTCGGTAAATTATAGTACTCCACAGAGTTCGGTAACTTATAACACTCCAAAGAGTTCGATAAATTATAACATTTAATAAAGACGCAAGACAAATTAAATATTCACTTATGGAAAGTATAAATCCCTTATTTAAAATCTATCTTATTGAACTTACAATACGATGGTAAATTTCAAATATTTTATTTTTCAAGAACAAATTTCGTTTATCTTATCAGGACAAAGATCGAGAGCGGAATGTCTTTCCTGTTCCAAGAATTTCTAGACTGACTTCTGGCATCTATCGTAGGTTGTCATTTTTTGATCTTGACCAATCAGAAAGCTTTAATTTTAGCGAGTTGTTAAAATTTGGGCTTCGTTTTCTCTTTCTGGCAACTCGGTAACGGACTCTGTTTGTTGTTTATTTCCCGAAATCTTGAGCGCCATTTTGATCTTAACTTTATATATCTTTTTCTAATTCTTATGTTTATTAATTTCTTTGTATGTTTACATTTCTTTCATGTTATTTTCTTAATTAGAAAACAATCTTAATATATGACTAATATATCACCTTATTG